>JAMPIV010005593.1:100000-129131 GCA_024509875.1 Oreohelix idahoensis | reverse complement strand
TGCCTTTTCATCGGTCCAGGTCCTTAACAAGGCTTCCAAGGAACCTTTTATTGGCCTTCCAAATAACAATGTTGTCCGGCGCCATTACCGGTTGAACTATGGGGGTTACCTCCCGGTAGGCAAAAAGGGCGGCGGGAAAGGTTACTGATCCCATGTATCTGGTTTTTCCATGTGCCAACTTCCTCAGGATCGACATGAGAGTCCCGTTAAATCTTTCTACTTGGCCATTTCCTTGAGGATGATATTCGGGCTACAATGAAACGTGTTTGGCTTGAAAGATCTGAATACTTCTTCTGTTAGTTTCCCCTTGAACTGAGAGCCATTATCAGTCAAGATTTGGTTGGGAAAGCCTAACCTGGTGAAGATTGTGAGTAATGCCTCTGCCACATGCTTCGAATCAATTGATGACAGGGCTACCGCCTCTCCCTACATAGAACAAGTGTCCACCAGAGTCAGAATGTAACTGTTCCTCCTCTTGGTCCGAGTGAGAGGTCCCACAATGTCCACGGCAACTCTTTCAAAGGGGGTTCCCACTATGGGCATTTCCCCTAGAGTTACTGGAGCAGTCCAATGCTTTTGAGCTACCCGTTGGCACTCTGGACAGGATTTTACATATCTATTTATGTCTTCAGTTATTCCTGGCCAGAAATAATGACAAGCTATACGCTGTCCTGTTGCGCTGATCCCCATATGACCACTGAAGGGAATCGCATGCCCTAGTTCCAACACTTTAGTCCTATATGAAATTGGAAGGACCAGCTGTCCGTGACCATTGGATTCATTCCCAGCCTTCCTATAAATCAATTTGTTTTTCATATAGAAAACTCCCTTGCCTGGAGGTGTATGACATTTGGGCAATTTCTTAAAACAAGGCTTGAGGGTCTTATCCTCCGCCTGTGCCTTCCTCATCTCATCTGGATGGGTATTTATCGGATTATCCTCCTCCTTTTTAGACTGTGATCTGGTCTGCACTGTTGCCATGGTCACAGGTCTCTTGGGATTCCCCAAGAAGACATATCTACACCCCAATATCAGAGGGTAGATTGGTTCATTTATCACTGCTGCTTTTATGATTCCTTCCACATATCGCGTTTTCACATTTATCCTGGTGACGGGAAGTGTCATGGTCGCTACGTCCTTGGTTGCAGTTTGAATCTCCACTGTTTCTGTGGTGTATTGATCTGCCTGCACCAGGTGAGAACTCACAACTGAATCATAATCTAATCCAGTATCATACAAACACCTTATGGTGACACCATTGCATGTTACATCTTCACACACTGGGGGATGGTAAGGTTCCTGTTGTTCAGTAGGGTTGACCTTTTCTCCCTTTCTCCCCCTTTTCATTGCAGCGAAAGTAGGAGTTTTCTTTCTACAATTTTCAGTGTTATGGTTGTCCATCCGACAGTGTTTACAATACTTCTTTCCTTGGTTAAAGGGTTTTCTGTCATTATATTTCCTTTCATTAATTTGTGAGGTTTTATTATTATAGTCATTGCGTGGCCTATCAAACTGGTGCTTACCTTTGTTCTGGTCTCTATGGTCAAACTTATTAAAGTTTTGAGGTGCCTTAAAATTGTCTACCTGTTTCTTTTTATTTCCAACTACCTCTGCTTGGGCTGCCTGATACCTCTCAGCGACATTGAGTAACTCACCCAGCCTCTCTGCACCTTGTTCCATGAGAAACTTTCTCAGGTCTGGAGCCATGGACTCTCTTAGTTGCTCAATAAGGATTATTTCCTTAAGATCTTGGGTTTTCCCCAGAGCAGTCCATTTCTCCAAGTAGGTCTCTAACCGTGCAGAGAACTGGTAATAAGTCTCACCCGACAGTAGTTTGGCATTTCTAAATTTTTTTTCTATAAAATTCCCCATTCTTTTCATATCTTAACCAAAGAGCCTGCTTTAGCATGTCATAATTGTCCTGATCATCCCTGCTCATCTTGGCAAAAACTTCATAAGCTGTACCACGAAGCCCTTGTGATAACTTTAGGCTCCACCTTTCTCTCTCTAAACCATACGTGGTAGCCAAAAGTTCATATCTATTTAGGTAACTTTCTATGTCATCGTCTTTCTCAACAAAATGGTCTAAATGAAAACTCATAGCTGAGGTTGAGGCTCCCTGACTAACAGTAGCATCTGAGGCAAAGGGACTGGCACCATTTTCAGGAGCATGGCTTTGAAACTCAAACTCCCTTAGTCGTAACTCATGTTCCCTTTGTAATCTCTTCTCCTCCTTTTCTGCTTCCCTTTCTGCAGCCTGTCTTCTTGTTTCCTTTCCTCTGCTTCTCTTTCTGCAGCTAGTCTCTTTTCTTCTCTTTCTGTAGCTAATCTCTTTTCTTGTCTTTCCATCTTCTTTTCTTCAAACTGGAGCCGCTTTATTTCCGCCTCCAATGCCCTAGCCTCTTTGTCAGCCTCAATCTGCAGCCTCTTAATTTCTTTATCTGCCTCTAACTTTCTTTCCGCTTCAAATTTTCTTTCTTCACGTTCAATAAATTATTCACATTCAGTTGTGACATAAGCAATCATAATTTGCCCCTCAATTCCCAGTTCTTTAGCAGCCTGCACAGCAGCAGATCGAAACTTCGCCAGATCAGCCATTTTGTACTAGGCAAACCTTTTAAAATTTCTAACTAGACAAATTTCTAATTAAAACTAACAATTTCTAATTATAACTAAGAACAACCACAGGCACTGATAGCTCAACCACTATTTAATTTCTCCAAAAAGGAATGCTTTTAGTTTTATACTATCTGAGATTCCTAATATAATTGATAATATTTTAAGAATTTAAAATCCTAGAAGCAAACTACCCAATATAGCTGGTGTTATGAAAAGTTCAATCCCCAGGAGCGAGACCCCAATGTATGTGGTGGGTTTGATGTTAATACAGTTTGTTGTAAAGAAATCTTAGTGTACTGAATGAGGTCAGCTGTGAAGGTCCCTGAATATAATAAATATTAGAGTAAATTTCCAGGGCACCTTTCTACTACCACCACTATAATCTCATTCAGACTTATTCTAGATAGACTGAAAGATGACTACGTTTGGTGTCTAGGGTTATGAAATGTTAGTGTAAGGTTGCATTAACCAACTCAACATATAAACAATTACAGAAATTATTTTATTATCTAATACAACACAACAGTACCACGACAATCACATACAAACTACACTTTAAAAGACTATCTTTAGTAAGTCAGTGGTTGAAAGTTTGGTAAAGTTAATATTTTTCAGTTTATTGTCCTGAATCTGATTTATTTGGAATCAGGACTGACAATTAATAGTGAAATCATAGAAATTAATTACATCAATCAATTTACACCATGGGTCTTCTGACCATAATACACATATTATTATATAAGGGTGTAGTTGTATTGTTTAACTGAGGTGACTTCTAGTATACACTGGTTGATTGTTTACTATCATCATCTCTGCATGTTGTTTGTAGGTTTTTATGGACACTGATAGAATGTTTATATCACTATTCTCAGTCTTTTATTTTGATATAATGTTAGTTGAGCGATCAGGTGCCGAAACATGCACCTATCTTTGTAATATAGTGTAGGACTCTTCCTGCACTTCGCTGAACGACAACCTTCAGCTCCCACTTCTTCAAGAATGATGGTGGTTTACAGTTGTCTCTGAAAAAGGCAAGACTGTGGCATGAATATATCGGCCCACTGTAGTCTGGCACCAGTTATTGACAGCAACCAAAACCCTCTGAAATCAGAAGGATATGCCTCCTTCGTAATCAACAGCCTACAATAATACTCAACAACCAGTACAGGCACATTACAAACAAACATGCAAGATCAGCTCTTTACGCCAATCCCTTTCACCAGTTTCTTTTGATGTGACCATGTATACCAGTATTCCTCTCCCCTAATAGTTACAACGCCTCTGCAATTCCAGCAATAATCTGTTGTCCATACAATAGGATAGGTATTATGCTCCAGATGATAATCCTATATAATTTAGTTGGTCTACACCTCTCTGATAGTCTTTCATATGCTGGATCAATCTCTAGACTCTGTTTTGAGTCTGCCATAGACTCACTTACTTACAGTCGTATGTTAGTATCTCACATTCAAATTTTATTTTAAATAAAATGTTAAGAAAATCAATCTTACCACAGATGCAAGGAAATAACACAATTAAACGATGACTAAGCAATATGGCACATTTTCGATCTGCCCTATGTCCAGGCTTTTCCTTTGTTAGAAAATTTCTCCGCCTGCTCTCATCGATCTTGCTTTACACAAAATTTATTTGAAATGGCAGTGAACAGTCCCCGTTTCGTACCAGTATCTACTGCTTTGTCCAATGGGACCATGTTTACATTTATTTTTGAATCTATCGTTTCAAATAACAACTCCCAATATGTTTCCAAGGCAAATATATTTTTAGTTTTAGGTCAACCAATCATACTTCGCCTTCCTTTAAAATCCAACCAATCAGGTATCCCGTACCTTTTAACCTCATTTACCCAAAGTCGTTTTTTCAAAACATGCCATAAAAAATTATAAGCAGGCATGATCTTTACTTGACAGTCTGGTCGGGTCCACTATAGTATTATGGCTATAATTAGTTAATTAATGGACTATTTGCGTAACTATTACCATATTCTTTGTCAACAAGTCCTAAGGTACACGAATATACAATTTATATGGGACTAGTTGGCTTGGTTCAGAAGTCCACAGTTTTTTTTTTTCTATGTTAGTGTTTTTATTTTTTTGTCTACTACCCGTTCAATTCTTTTCCATGTGCTGTCTTCTCTATTTACGTGATAATTACGTCCTTTGAAATAAGAGCTAAGGTTGTTTTTGTGACACGAGTTGTCTGCATGTTCTAACTTTTTCCTCGTATTTTGGGGAAACCCCTAAGGCAAGGCTTGCCAATGTGCTAGTGTTGGCTTTTAGTTTGAAATCAATGCGAAACGAATTAGCATTTCATCTTTCCTTGCGCCTCCTCGTTCCACAATGCATTTTAGGTACATATTTTCTTAGAACTAGGAAAAGTGATTATGTCAAGGACGAATTTGAAAACTCGGGTACCGTTTTGTTCGGCTATTCGTTAGCAAATAATAATTTGAAGGCATAGGCGATACCAACAGTTCTAGCAGAAAATTCTTTTATACTTTCTTATTTTGCCTTTATGCCCTATATTGTTATATATTAATTTAGATATTGTATTTAGAAATTCACTACACTCATGTTAGGTGAATTAGTGAATGTGTCACTAAATACTGGAGGTGAATTATGTTTGAAAGATGCTGCGCTGGGATCTTGCGTTCTCAGCTTCTGTTAATTAACGCGGAGAGCTTTTGACCTCAATGACATGGAACATTTGCCAGGATGTTTGTCAAGGGTTATATAAACATATATTGTCCTGGTCGATTGTTCGCTTTTATGTTTATATATGTGCTTTTTCAAATGTCCGTGTGGTTGACTGTTTCCGTAGCATACATATGATCTTGTTTTATCACTCCCGCCCCACTTCTGAAACGTTGGTTTTAAACATCAGATAACAGTTTGACAAGATAGATAGATAGATAGATAGATAGATAGATAGATAGATAGATAGATAGATAGATAGATAGATAGATAGATAGATAGATAGATAGATAGATAGATAGATAGATAGATAGATAGATAGTCAAGAAGCGACAGTTTTTAAGCTCCTGAGTCACACTGACCACGGATCGATATATTGGCAGACTCTGAACACAATTTGTGATTCAGAAGCTCTGCTCCTTTATTAGACGGTGACGTCAATGTCACTGAAGCTCCCTTCTAACTATTCTCAAGAGCCCGCATACTCAAGTCCTGATTTTTTTCCCTCTGATATTGATTTACTTGCTACGTCCGTTGCAATATTCATAAATATTTTTCTTGCGTGTGCATTTGCAGATGGTGTTCTAAAGTAATTATTCTCGGTCACTGTTTTAAAAACAGTATTCTTAAAAAATAAACTTTAATGTGAGTTGTCACAGAAGCAGCTTTTAAAAAATTGTCGAGTAATGTTTACAAGTTTTATATTCACAGAATGACTGTAGAATCAGTATATTTTATTTAATGTTCTGAAATCAGTATTTTAAAACACAATTTTTGTAGGTCCCTGTTTTTAAACAAAACAGTGTTCCCAAATACAGTTCCAAAGACCTTATTTTCCAGTACTGTTTTCAATACAGTTTTTCACAGATTTTTCAAGAAAGTTTTTTCAAAGACAACAAACATACCAAGGTGTCTCCCGTAAAAATTAACGGTGGGAAAATAAAATTTTGCCTTTCAAGTCTATCAGATCCCCCGCTCCCCAATCCGGGACTGCAGCCATTAAACACCATCCCTATTTGCCTGCTTCCTCCCTGCCCTGTCATAATAATTCACATCTAGATCATTTATACGAGTATTTTATTAAATAAATAATTAAATGAGCAAAGACCACGTGATCTTTCCACGACCACTCATTTAAACCTTGAAATGATAATTAAAAAAAAAACAAACAAACAAGCAGCCAGACGCCGTGCCAATAACCACGCTTCATATCGCGTCTCACAAATATCGATTCTCTTGGCACAGTAGACACTACGACAAGGGAAATACTGGGTTAATATAGTTCGGCCAGTGAAGATAAATGCGATAAAACTTGGTCATGCTGGATGCAGGAAATGTAAGACATTAATTTCATGGGGTTAGGCTGATCTTTGGTCAAATTTGGAAGAAGGACGTGGTGGTAGGGTCAAAAATTATTCTGGGGATTGATAACATGATTAATATGGCAGCATAAGGCCGATGGTCAAGAAAATATGGGCCTAACACGATATTCCCAATATGCCTCAATGGGCATGTAACGAGATCCTTTACCTCTATTATGTGTTATGTAACTTAAACCTAGATATGAACAAAAATGCAAAAAGGCTGTAACTGTTTTTTCTTTCGCCTCAATCTACATCATGTGTTTTTTTTCTCCTTTTTAAAAAAATAAAGTTTCCAACTATTCTTTCTTTCTCTTCTATTACAACATGTTTTTATGGTCTTGTCAACTATTACTATCTACATCGGGAGTTTTTTGTTTTTTTTTTTGTTTTTGGTTTTTTAAGACCATTCATTCGTTTTCTTAATATTCTTACTTTTATTCTGAATTTTTTGAGTGCTGGTTTTCACAGAGGTCCAGCTTTCCCATAATTCATTTATCACGTGCTCTGTTCCTTTTGGGGCATGGTGCCACCACGTCTGCTGCCCCTCCCCCTTACAACAAGCTTGCATCAAAACTCATGCTCCTGCACCTGTCGTTTCTATAGCAACTTGTTATACGAAATGAGGATGCCAGCTGCCCGCACAACCTCACATTAGTGGGCCTTCTACGACATGCCTGAGGGAGCAGCAGTCTTTTCCCTTTCTTTATCTATTAATAGACCCACGAGAACCGCCCGTGTCTTTCTCATACTTCTGGTTATCAATACACACACAAAAAACATAATTGTTCTGGTAGAATCCTGGTGACCTGAAAATGTCCTGACAGTGATCTGTAATAATGGCGACTAGAAAGTGTATCAATTGTAACCTTGTATATTCATCATCATCATTTACCTTTTGGCTTCTTACGTAGTATAGAACCCCACTGCAGCTCGTCTTCCCCCCCCCCCCTTTTTACAGGAAGCCTGCACCAAGCAATCGCGTGATCTTGCAGCGGTTGCTTCTGTGGCTACCTGTTTTACGTGATGATGTTGTCAGCCTCATGCAGTAATGATCTTGTAATACTGGACACTAGAAAAATGTATAAGTAATGATCTTGTAATACTGTAGACTAGAAAAATGTATAAGTAATGATCTTGTAATACTGGAGATTAGAAAATGTATAAGTAATGATCTTGTAATACTGGAGATTAGAAAATGTATAAGTAATGATCTTGTAATACTGGAGACTAGAAAAATGTATAAGTAATGATCTTGTAATACTGGAGATTAGAAAATGTGTAAGTAATGATCTTGTAATACTGGAGACTAGAAAATGTATAAGTAATGATCTTGTAATACTGGAGATTAGAAAATGTGTAAGTAATGATCTTGTAATGCTGGACTAGAAAATGTATAAGTAATGAGCTTGTAATACTGGAGACTAGAAAATGTATAAGTATGATCTTGTAATACTGAAGACTAGAAAATCTATAAGTAATGATCTTGTAATAGTGGAGACTAGAAAATGTATAAGTAGTGATCTTGTAATACTGGTGATTAGAAAATATATAAGTAATAATCGTGTAATACTGGTGATTAGAAAATATATAATTAGTGATCTTGTAACATTTACAATTAGAAAATATATTGCTAGTGGTCCAGATGATTCTTTCCCAGAATTATCGTGATAAGATAATAGACCAGCAACTGTCTGATATAACAGTGTAAACAAGACTTAAGGCTTTGATTAGATGATGTGATCTTTAAAAAATGCCAATAGATACAAAGAAATAAATTAAAGTAGTTTCCTTTTTTAATTTCTGCATTTTGCTGTTGCATTAACAGGAGTGATCAGAACAGTTAAAAAAGAGATTGTAAAAAGTAATCGAGAATAAATGAGACAGCTAGTTTGCCAAGACAGGGAACTACTGTCACACTCTGTACTTTTTCCTGTTAAAAGGAGCATACTTACAGGGTAAAGATGTGAGGGTGGTGGGGGATGGGGGAGAGTTGTGGGCAACACTAAGAATGATGGTTAGCCATTGCCAGCTAGGATTGCCAAGACTCGTATTCAAAGCTAGCACCCTGTATTTGAACAGGGCACACTTAGACAATGAGATTGATTCTTTCTTAAGTTAACAGAAGTGCTTGAATGCCGATTGCCAAATCGGCTTTTGGGATTTGTGGAAAGGCCAACTTCTGGTTGGTAAACACTTGATATGAATAACGGACGATCTTTAACAATTACCTTCGTTTTTAGAGAATATCTGACAACAGAGGTCGAGATGTGGTACAGTGAATGTCAGAAATGGCGAAAGAGCAGTATATATTTAGATATTATGCACGAATGCGCGAGCGTGTGTAGATGTGTGTGTATGTATGTGTGAATGCCCATTCGGAGGCCTAGAAACGCCCACCCTCTCCCTTCTGAATATGAAAGATTGAAGTCCTGGCCTGGCCCTTCGAGAATTTAAGTTGTATAATGATCTTAAAATAAGAAGTACAAACAACCGGAAGAATCTAAAATTCGACACAGCGTAAATTCTGTCAAGTTTCATTTGTCTTCATCAAGTTTATTATGTTTCGTTTCCAATCTTGACCTCTGTTATTAAGCCTATACTGCTTATGATTTCAATATTAAGTTTTTATGGTTTTGGATATAATATTTGATGGGCTGTCTTCACTGTAGCTCTTGTTATTCCTTCTGTTTTATGTCATTTGTCTCATTGTCAAAATTATTGCGTTTATTTCATATGTGACTGTTTGCTTTAAATGTTTTATTTACTTTGTTTCATTGTCTGTCGTGCATTTTTTAAAATGTTTCATTGGTCCTTTATCGTCTCTTATTTTTGATTTGTCACTGCCTGTTATCTCTTTCTTATCGCTGTCTGTTATTTCTTTCTTGTCATTGTCTGTTGTTTCTTTCTTGTCACTGTCTGTATTTCTTTCTCGTCACTGTCTGTTATTTCTTTCTTGTCACTGTCTGATATTATTTTCTTGTCACTGTCTGTTATTTCTGTCTTTTCACTGTCTGTTATTTCTTTCTACTCACTGTCTGTTATTTCTTTCTTGTCACTGTCTGTTATTTCTTTGTATTCACTGTCTGTTATTTCTTTCTTGTCACTGTGTGTTATTTCTTTCTTGTCACTGTCTGTTATTTCTTTCTTGTCACTGTCTGTTATTTCATTCTTGTCACTGTCTGTTATTTCTTTCTTGTCACTGTCTGTTATTTCTTTCTTGTCACTGACTGTTATTTCTTTCTCGTTACTGTCATTTCTTTCTTGTTACCGTCTGTTATTTCTTTCTCGATACCGTTTGTTATTTCTTTCTTGCTACTGTCTGTTATTTCTTTCTCGTCACTGTCTGTTATTTCTTTCTCGTCACTGTCTGTTTTTTCTTTCTTGTCACTGTCTGATATTATTTTCTTGTCACTGTCTGTTATTTCTTTCTTGTCACTGTCTGTTATTTCTTTCTTGTCACTGTCTGTTATTTCTTTCTTGTTACTGTCTGTTATTTCTTTCTTGTCACTGTCTGTTATTTCTTTCTTGTCACTGTCTGTTATTTCTTTCTCGTCACTGTCTGTTATTGCTTTCTTGCTACTGTCTGTTATTTCTTTCTCGTCACTGTTTGGTATTCATTAACCGTCAGCTCCCCAGGGAACACGTGCCTTCAACAAGTGCATGCCTCCTATCCCGTGACAGCCACCCCATGTCTTCCCCATCTCTATCATTTCTGTCTTTAGTTCTCATCTCCTTGTGTCTTTAAGTCTTCCTCCACCTATCTTACTTGAGAATTCCAGACCAAGGGCCACTTTGTACTGTTAACAACGTGTTTCCTCAATGTGTGTCCTATCCATCGCCAGATTCTACCTCTCATCTCCTGCTCCGCTTGCACCCGTCTTGCTCTTGACGTCAGGTCCATATTATTTATCTCGTCATACCGTGTCAATCGTTTATTTCTACGCGAGCACCCATTGATGAAGTCTGTCAACTTCTTGCATGTTTTTACTGTTCTCAAGGTGTCAGAGCCTAATAGTAGGACTGACCTGACATTTTAGTTGACGATTTTGCTTTTTGTGTTGGACTTGATTTCTGTTGATCATCATACATTTCCTAATGCAATGAAAGCCTCACTTGCCCTCCATTTTCTTATTCCGACATATACTTATTCCTGACCGCCAGGTCTTTAATATTTGATCATGTACCCGAATATAACCGACGGACACAGGGTCTAGGTTTAACAGAGCGCACCTTGCCAAAATTTAGTTGTTTTTTTCTTTTAAATTTACGACACATATCACACTCAGTTCCTCCTACACTCTGTCTATATTGCTGACAAGATACATGAATGATTCTACATCTTGTAGTGGTGTTTCTGCTAGTGCTATCTTTATATTTTCTGCATTTATTCCCGGTCTTTGCACTCTTTCTCCGTATTCCTGTGACCTCTCATCCAAAATTTCCACTGTCTTACATCTGGTTATGGTTATGAAATTCAAGAGCTAGTTCATCGGCAGAACTGTCTCATATATTCTTTTATTTGTTGTTATTACGTCGAATATTTCTTGTCTTTTGTCTCATTGTCTCTCATACAATATTGTATTTCTTAGTCTCTTTTGACAACTCAGTGCAAAGCATACCATTACTTGTGAAACCGAGCATCGATTCGCGCCTTTTCCAGCATGACGTAAGCAATTATCGGCATTTGCCTAATAACACCGTTTTGTTTTCTGTGAAAACGAACTAGCGAATTTATTAAAAACAAATTCCTCTCTCAGTTATTTCACATTTGAATTCCCTTATTATGTTTACAACAAACAACAGTTTTGGAGTCTGCTGTCGACGGACGACAGATTTTAGCGTTCTAAACACTGCACATTTCTACCTCCTGACAGATCTTGCGAAACAGGATTTCAAAATAGCAAACCACTTTTCTAAGAATCTTTCCACTAAAGTTGTGGAAATAGATTAGCTACAATAAAGATATAGAAAAGTCGTGCAACCGATTCAAGAATTTCAGAACGATGTGTGCCGCGCTTTCGTCTACGAAGCAAGGTCCTGGGTTCGATTCTCCGGTAAGCCATTCACTTCTGTTGTTTTTCTGTTGTCTAGTTTTTCTACATCTTTATTTCTCACGAGTGCCTGATACACACCTTTATGTGTGTCTAATATTTATTTAAGACTAGAGCGGGTTACTTTATTTTCCATTTACCGCAGGATTGACAAATACCGAACAAAATCAGCCACAACACAATCAGACGGATAGACAACTTCTTTTATTGGAGAAACATATCACACACGTTTGAGAAAGTAACCCTTGACAGTTGCCTGAAACGCAAATAATTTTTCATGAAGACTTTTCGTAAAACTAAAATCAAAAATAAATGTTGGAGTCTTTCAGTATGACGAGTCACCGAAATTAGAGCTTAATTTATGTTACATAAACACGACGTTGGATGATTCTAAACTGAATTCGACATTTAATAAGATAAGTCCCAAGAAATAAAACGTAGACTGACATAGTCATCTCGAATCAAACAGTTAAAAATAAGATTCAAATCGAAGACTTCAATCTTACCAGATTTAATTCAAACAAAGCGGATTCCTACATCAGCTATTTTTACCTAACTTTTTTTCTTTAAAGAGGCGTTGCGAGGCACACTCCGTTCAACCTAGACATAAGGTCCGTATGTGATATTAGGGCGCACGTACATAAAAGACCATGTAGTCTAGTTTAAATAAATGTTCTTGACTGTACTGACCAAGTATGCCAGATAAATAAATGTTCTTGACTGTACTGACCAAGTATGCCAGATAAATAAATGTTCTTGACTGTACTGACCAAGTATGACAGATAAATAAATGTTCTTGACTGTCCTGACCAAGTATGCCAGATAAATAAATGTTCTTGACTGTACTGACCAAGTATGCCAGATAAATAAATGTTCTTGACTGTACTGACCAAGTATGCCAGATAAATAAATGTTCTTGACTGTACTGACCAAGTATGCCAGATAAATCAATGTTCTTGACTGTACTGATCAAGTATGCCAGATAAATAAATGTTCTTGACTACTACTTTAAAACAAAGAGCCAGGGATCCAGACCCCCAGGACGACCCAGAGTCCACTGGGAGGACAACATTAGACAATCTTTGAAGGACCGAGGACTAGAATGGAACCAGGCCAGGAGGAAGACAGCCGATAGGATAGTCTGGCGCTCTCTCTTCCAAACCTCTACACCTCATGGTAGAAGGGGAACGACTAAGTAAGTAAGACTACTGACCAAGTATGCCAGATTGACCAAGTATGCCAGATTGACCAAGTATGCCAGATTGACCAAGTAAGCCAGATTGACCAAGTATGCCAGATTCAAACCAACAATTTTTGAAACAAAATAGTACTGGACTGCAAGTGTGTGTGTATGGGTTGGGGGGGGGGGGAAGAGAGGGGAGAGAAGAGAAGGAAAAAGAGGGCGGGGGGTGTTTTGGACCCGAATCTGCAATACAGCAGTAGCATAAGCAAAACGTTGAAAAGCTGAAGTTTACTATTGAAACGTGTAGTGTGTACTCAGAATTTTCACGAGTTTACTACGTAAAAGGTAAAGGTCGTCCCATAGTAGATATTGCCGTAGAGAAGGAAAGTGTTGGAGAGGTCACTATAATAAGTAAAGCTATTTTAAGAGGTGGGGTGACAAGTTCCTTTCCTCTGTGTCTTTGCCTTCCTTAACTTACGAGCAGAATCAATTAACCATTTACAGCTGGGTAGACTGGAGCGTGACGCTACCAGATTTCAATCCCAGGACTCAGTAACTGTGCAACGATAGGAAAGCACTCTTATCGCTCAGCCAATGGGATTCTCTGTTTCATAAATTTTCATTGATTTTCTCGTTTTTCTAAAAAAATCCAGCAAGGTTTAGATGCATTTACATAAACAATTCAACTCCACGTAAAATGGAGAATGTGCAGCCACAGATTTTCTCCTCAATTATCTCCTCTCTCAAAACACCACATTCAGTTTATTCAAGAGAACCATAACATCATACAAGAAAAGTAAATCGCACAGTCATGAGGATTTCCAAACGCCTGCGACATTTCCGACCTGGTATTTATGAACGAGAAGATTACAGATTTATATAGCAAATCGTTTCAATTTGTTCCCCCTCAATACTCCACCATTGAACATTCGTAAAGCAAACAAGATTGCAACACTTACTGTGTAACTGTAATCCAGAAAACAGGATTATAGAACGGTGGATTGAACGTGACAATTTTAGGAAAGGACTGCATAATTGGAAACTGTGAGCAAGATTCATTAAGATTGGACAGATAGAATATGACAAATTAGACATACAAATACACACCATAGAGAAGAGAATATGACAAATTAGACATACAAATACACACCATAGAGAAGAGAATATGACAAATTAGACATACAAATACACACCATAGAGAAGAGAATATGACAAATTAGACATACAAATACACACCATAGAGAAGCAAAAAGCTACATGAACATAGATAAACACAGGCCAATAAATCTATTCACGTTTTCTTAATTTAAAAAAAAAAGCATCTAAACTCACAAACCTCAAACCAGTAAGAATGTTCTGGAAATTAACCCATTCTGTTCCAGATAGTTACCACGGGTTCTTTAAGTAAAGTGCAGACGTGAGACAATCTGCTATAACCAAATGGACGTACCGGGCAACTTACTGGGAGAAAAATGTACCACGTCATGGCGATGTCTTGTGAGGTAGAGAAAGTTAAGCACAACTGTCTTCATCACTTCTTTTTCTTTCTCTGTGATGCTTCTAACAGATCATGGGACCAGCTCTGTAGTTGTTCGTATAGTGCAAGCACTAACTCATGTGCTCCCTACGGAGCAAGGAGTCAACATTGCAGCATTGTCTTCAGGAAGCCTTGGCCAAACATACGCTTGCTCTTACAGCGGTGGTTTCTGTGGCTACGGTTTTATTGGATGAGTTTGCCAACCACGTGACAACCTCATATTGAAATGGTGTTGAGCATAATAGTCGTAGCAACAATTATCACCACAGCAGGCAACCAATATACGATATTGTCGCCATCACTGGTGCTATCTTAAATATTTCCTTCCGAGTACAAGCATGTGATCATATATGTAAGTATGTATGTACGAGTATATCGCGCAATGACATCGCATAAAGCTAGATGTTCTATGTACGAGTATATCGCGCAATGACATCGCATAAAGCTAGATGTTCTATGTACGACCGTGTTGTATTAGACCAGTGATTCTCAACGTGAACCAAATGCCCTTCCCCCCCCCCCCTCCCAAGGGGTACATGCCACAGTAAGGTGCTAGTCTACTTTTTATTCCAGCTAACAGCTACTATGAAGGGAGCCACAGAGGTAAATGAGGCTCTGAAGGGGGCATGAGTAAAAAAGGTTCCAAAGGACATTTTTTTTCAGAACCAGTGATCCCAATGACGTCATACTTCCCCCTCCCCACCCCCCCCCCCCCCCCCCCCCCCCCCCCCCCCCCCCCCCCCCCCCCCCCCCCCCCCCCCCCCCCCCCCCCCCCCCCCCCCCCCCCCCCCCCCCCCCCCCCCCCCCCCCCCCCCCCCCCCCCCCCCACCCCCCCCCCCCCCCCCCCCCCGGTCTCCGTTGTAGTGAGATCGGATACCTAACCTTCTCGGATAAGGGCGAAAAAATTAAAAAATTGGAAGTCCCGTGTGCAAGTTACGCACGTTAAAAATCCCACGGCACTTGGAAATCGTAAAGAGAAGACAATAAGCCCACTGCCCTGACAAAATTTAAAAATTAGAAACCTACCCACCATAAATATACTTATAGAATGTCGGATTCCTTTATACACATATTGGGATTCTTCTATCACGACACAATGACACTGGCTGATTATGAACACATCCCATCAAAAAATGCCTCATATATAAAATGGAAGCAGACTGGCTTGGACAAGCTGACCTCGACGGTATAACCACTGCAGACGTGCAAATCATTCTTCATCTTACTGTCTACGTATGCATCGTCAGCGTCATCACTATTTTCCTCTTCGCTCCTTATGGAGCATGAAGTCATCATGTGTCACAGATGAAAATAGTGCAGCAGTAATCATCCACTTTTGCCCCTCCCCATCTAGAGTATACTTTTGCTACATGAACGAAGGATTCACCAGTTTAATTAACACGGGGGCCATCTGGCAATCAAACCCTATGTGAAACAGAGAGCGAAGCGCGGAGCGTGGCGTAATAGATTCTTTGATCAGGGGAACACACGATATTCAGTGAGACGGACCTTGGATTGTAAAACTTTCAGGTGAAAATTGCGTAGCTGATTTTCGGCAAGGCGGAGAGGATGAAAGTCAAAAGGTGGTAAAATTACCTTTGATTCAAGAAATCGAACGGCAAATTGGCTCGGGTCTGGCAGTGGTGTGACTTTCGCATTAGAGAACGATTGAACGGGATTTTTCAATGTATACCATGTCTCTCCGATAGCCATGATCAGTTGCCAGAAATCTATCTGAATTCACTAGCTCGTTATCTTAAGATTTCTCGTACAGAGTGAAAATTAATAGATTCCGTGGAGTGTTTCATTTTTCTGATTGCGGTAATTTATATACTAGCCTTGAAGTGATTTAGTGTGTTTAAAGTTTTCAATATACAAGGGGATTGACATAAGTCTTGGGCCTGACCATGAAGGAGTCACAGGAGGAAGATGAAGCTTGGCATATTTAAAGTTCATCATATTTGCACTGAAAATGTAAAGTACGCGTTTGTTTCTTCAATGAGTTTTCCCGCTACGGTGCACGGCGCAATGTACCCTATTGACCGGATCTGCTGCTCCAAAGATTTGACAAAACATTGGAAAAGAAGGAGGCCAGAGCTGTGATAAAATTTCTGATGTTTCAGGGAAAAACACCTACATTTTTTGGAGACCATGGTGACAGTAGATGAGACTTGGGTATACCATTATGACCCCGAATCCAAAATTGCCAGCATGCAATGGAAAACTCCGGGCTCCCCAACACCTGTCAAGCCAAGGGTGCAGAAATCTGCAGGAAAAGTGATGCTGATTTTTTTTGGGACGGCAAAGGTGTCCTTCTGAAAGATTATCTGCCTCGTGGCAACACAGTTAATGGACAGTACTATGCAGATCTTCTCACAAAATTAAGAAAGGTTGTGACCAGGAAACGAGGGATAACGCGCACTCAAAATCTTCCTTTGCTTCAAGACAACGCGCCCTCTCACAAAGCATGGCTTGTGCAGCCAGCAGCCAACGATTTGAATATTGAAATTCTTCCACACCCATCATATTCTCCAGATTTGGCTCCATCAGACTTTTTTCTATTCCCAAATCTTAAAAAACAGCTAAAAGGAAATCATTTTGACAGCGATGAAGAGATTATACTGGCATGTGTTGACTGGTTTATTTTGAAAAATAGGGTGTTCTACTCCCAAGGTCTTAATAACTTATAGCTAACTTTCCAGCAGTAAAGTAAATTTAATTACTCGCTATTTTTCTAGTAAGAGATGTTTTAAATTGACTAGTACATACATTAAATAACTGTCTACTGACGGCATATATTATTTACTTCTATCCATTTTATGTAATTTTTTTAATGACTAGTTGTAGTGAAATTGACAGAGATACAACGGTAAAATCCCTCCAAAGATAACATTTAAGGATAAAAACATAATGCGTAGGCTGCTGATGTACATGATCGCCCAGACCGCGGGTCATCACCCTCCATAATAATTGACTTGCTAAACAGGAGGGGAACGGCGGATCAAAAAAAAAAAAATATGACTGGAAAGGCTAAGGAGACGCAATTGGGGGGGGGGGGGGAAACGGAGAAAAGTCACGTTTCCCAAGTTGACATAAAAAGTAAGCAACTCGACAGAAGGGACCTTAGATATAATACGCCACAGTCATTTATTGGACGCTTTTGCAATACCAAGCCCTTGATTTGAATTCAGCGGCTAAACGCAGATGTTAGGAATATTACAAAAATTTAAAAAGTACTTTTTTCTTAATATTAATGTTAGGAATATAAAAATTAGCTGGCCGGATGGCCCATTCTGAGCAGTGAACAAATACGTTCTTAATTTTACAAACGGATAGATAATATTGAAGATAATGACAAAAGACAGTGTTGTTCACATCATCGACAGACTGTATGGAATCTAAAAGTGTCGCTAATTGCACAAAAAAACACGACCTCGAAACGCAGGTGTTCAAATTTACTTAGTATGGAGGAGAGGGTTTTGGGTGGTAGCTGTGTCTAAATATAACTTTTAACGACAAAATTTTGGAGGGGAGAGAAAGGTTGGGTCAAAAATCGAGTACATTTTGTAGAAACACAAGTAGAGACGGACAGACTAACAGATAACCATCCATACTTGACTGAAGCATGACTGAAATGACTTTATGGTAGGAAATTTGAAATTTAAAATAAACCTGGGCAGTGATTGGCCACAGACAATCATATCATTAGCGCTCAGACGCGAAAGTGGGGCCATTCTTCAATAGTTGTTCAGTGATAGACACAGATTTTAAAGTGTGGTGATTTCCATATGAAAGAAAGTGTAATAAAGTTAGGGACGCCATACTATAGCCAGCAGCTCAGCTGAGTTTTGCTAGCAATTCTGTGTTATTTATTCATAATCTGGTAAGATTGAAATTATTTCTTTATATATTTTGAATATTGTTTCATGTTCGAGTGATTTGATACTGCCATATCGAAATCTAGCCTTACAAACAAGTAGGGATTTGCTCTAGACCCCCCGCCCTAGTCAGGGTCTAGGGACCAACAATGTACATAAACTCCAGCAAGGATTATGCAAGACAGATCAAGTGTTGAGAATAATAGAAAACATATTACCTATCCTCTTTTAGGGCAGACAACTAATAAATATTTTTCAGAATCTATGGTCTGGGAGGATCTATCTGATGTAAAACCACCATGGTAAATGTGCTGTTTGGTCAGAGAGATCTGACCTGTCTGTATGATGTGGTTGTTGTGTCAGTGTTGTGTCCAGACGTGGGTAGAGAATAGATTTTGACACATGGCCCATACTTTGATTGCAGAGCTGCGAGTTTCTGTTGTCAACAAAGCAGTGACTATTCAGTTGGTGACTTTACTCGAGTGTATCTGTGCAGTACTTGTGACAGAGACCACCATTATTGCCCGCCAGCACAGAGAGGTGGGACCATCAGATTTCAGCACCAGAGCTACAATTAAAAGATGAGTGAGCCTCTGGTCTGCTGGACATTCACCAACCACGTTTAGTTACTAATACCCTCATAAAAATTCCCACCATTTTCTGGACACTGTGTAGTCAATATAGACAGGTGTGATGAGGCCACCCCAACAGCACAAACAGTAACTATCCTCCCAAGTAGATGACTACTAGAACATTTTAATAAAACTAACTAGTATAGTACATATATATGTACACTATTGCATTTATGATATAATATTCCATGCATTTCTTTCATAATTTCTAAATCCTTTTAAGTTCTGGTCAACCTAAAAAATTGATACAGAACAAAATAAATGTAATATAATTCTATCAAAAAATTTTACACACGTGAGTTAGTTCAGTGTATTTTAACATTTATTAATATTATTAGTCTTGTTAAATATCTGTGGGTATATCTATAACCTATTACACCACACTACATATCATAACCCTAGACACTTTACGTAGCCACATTCATTAAAAAAAAAAAAATTAAGTGTGAGGTCGTAGTGGTAGCAAGAAAGGCCTTCTGACAATTCTCAACTACATTTTATCTCAGGAGCCTTCACAGCTGGCCCATACAATTACATTTAGTAATATCACCATCATACAATACCATCAACACCACTACATATATTGGGGTCTTGTCCAGGGATAATTAGCCCAACAGAAAAATTAGGATCTCCTGGTGGGAGAAATAAAAAAGTAGGGAAATAAATTGTAAAATTCCCTTTAACATTAAAAGTGTCCCTGCAGATAAAAGTTGGTGAATCTTCACAGCCAGTAATAATTAATTAGTTAACTGGTTAGTTAGAATTGGTTAGACTATAGTCATAAGAAGTACTTAGTGTATTTACTGGTTAGAGATTTATCTTGTATATTATTATATTGTCTAAAAAGTATGGCGGAGCTGGCAAAATTTAGATCAGCTGCTGTGCTCACCGCGAAGGAGATGGGAATGGATGGTCAAATTTTAATTCAATACGTAACGGCTGAATGTGATAAATATATTGAACGGGAAGAAAGGAGATTAGAAAAAGAGGCTGAAAGAAAATTGGAGTCTGACAGGTTGGTTGAAGAGAAGAAGTTAGAGGCTGAGACTAAGAGGCTGCAGATTGAGGCAGAAGAAAAACGACAGCAAAGGGAGGCAGAAGAAAAAACGACAGCAAAGGGAGGCAGAAGAAAAACGACAGCAAAGGGAGGCAGAAGAAAAAAGGTTGACTGCCGAAAGGGAGGCAGAAGATAGAAGGTTGCAGAGGGAGCACGAATTACGACTAAGGGAGCTGGAATTACAAGGCCAGGCTCCTGAAAATGGTGCCAGCCCTTTTGCCTCAGATGCTACGCCCAGTCTGGGAGCCTCAAACTCAGCTATGGGGTTTCATTTAGACCATTTTGTTGTGAAAGACGATGACATAGAGGGGTACCTAGGACGTTTTGAGTTATTAGCTACTACATATGGGTTAGAGAGAGAGAGGTGGAGTTTAAAGCTATCACAGGGATTGAGGGGTACTTCTTATGAAGTATTTGCTAAAATGAACAGGGAAGACCAAGACAATTATGACATGTTAAAGCAGGCTTTGTTATTAAGGTACGAGAAGAATGGTGAATTTTATCGTAAGAAATTTAGAAATGCCAAACTGTTGTCTGGGGAGACATACCACCAATTCTCTGCCAGACTAGAAACCTATTTGGAGAAATGGACGGCTCTGGGGAAGACCCAAGATCTTAAAGAAATGATCATGATTGAGCAATTGAGAGAGTCCATGGCTCCAGACATGAGAAAATTTCTCATGGAACAAGGTGGAGAGAAGTTGGGGGAAATTTTAAATGTTGCTGAGAGGTATCAGGCAGCCCAGGCAGAGGTAAGTGGTGCTAAGAAGAAGCACATAGACAATTTTAAAGCTCCACAGCAATTTAATAAATTTGATAATAGAGAGCAGGGAAATAAAGGTAGGACAAACTTTGAGCGGCCAAGAAATGACTATCGCGACAGAAACTCACAGTTCAATGACCAAAAGTTCAATGAAAGAAAACCGTTGAACCAAGGGAAAAGATGGTGTAAATGGTGCAAGAAGGATAACCATAACACCGAATTTTGTAGAAGGAAACCTTCAAACATTGCTGCAATGAAGTCGGGGACGCAAAGATTAAAGGTTAATCCTAAGGGACAACAGGAACCTTATCACCCCCCAGTTTGTGAGGATGTTATTTGTAATGGGGTCACCATAAGGTGCCTTTATGATACAGGTTTGGATTATGATTCAGTTGTGAAGTCTAGCCTAGTGGACCCAAGTCAGTATACCACAGAAACAGTGGAAATACAGGGGGCGACTAAGGACATACCACTCATGACACTTCCCATCGCAAGGATAACGGTGAAAACTCGCTATGTGGAAGGAGAAATCAGAGCAGCAGTGATAGATGAACCAATCTACCCTCTGATATTGGGGTGTAGATACGTCTTCTTGGGGAATCCCGAGAAACCTGTGATCATGGCGACAGTGCAGACCAGGTCACAGAAGAAGGAGGAAGAAGGTGAACCTATAAACGCTCATCCAGAGGAGATGAGGAAGGCGCAGGCTGAGGATAGGACACTCAAGCCCTGTTTTAAAAAATTGCCCAAATGCCACACACCTCCGAGCAAGGGGGAATATTTCATGAAGAACAAACTCTTATACAGGAAGGCCGGAACTGGAACAAATGGTCACAACCAGCTGGTTCTCCCCACTTCATATAGAGATAAAGTGATGGAACTCGGGCATGCGATTCCCTTCAGTGGTCACATGGGGATCAGCGCCACAGGACAGCGTATAGCTTGTCATTACTTCTGGCCAGGGATAACGGAGGATATAAAAAGATATGTCAAATCCTGCCCAGAATGTCAAAGGGTAGCTCCAAAGCACTGGACTGCTCCTGCAACTCTAGGGGAAATGCCCATAGTGGGAACACCTTTTGAGAGGTTTGCAGTGGATATTGTAGGACCTCTCACTCGGACCAAGAGGAGGAACAGTTACATCCTTACTCTGGTGGACACTTGTTCTATGTGGGGAGAGGCGGTAGCCCTGCCATCAATTGATTCAAAACATGTAGCAGAGGCACTACTTACAATATTTACCCGATTAGGATTCCCGCATCAAATCTTGACGGATAATGGATCTCAGTTCAAGGGGAAACTAACGGAAGAAGTTTTTAAGCTATTTCAAGCCAGGCACTTTCATTGTAGTCCGTACCATCCACAAGGGAACGGCCAGGTAGAGAGGTTCAACGGGACTCTCATTTCTATCCTGAGAAAGCTGGCACACGAAAAAACCGGATCTGTGGGATCAATTCCTGCCCGCCGCATTGTTTGCGTATCGGGAGGTACCACATAGTTCAACCGGGATGGCTCCCGCAACTCTGCTATTTGGGAGGCCAATAAAAGGTCCCTTAGAAGCGTTATTAAGGACCTGGACAGATGAGAAGGCGGAAGAGACTGTTACCTCATCGTATCAATATGTGAACGAACTGACCACTCGTTTGAAAGCTGGATGGAAACTGGCAAATGATAATTTGAAGCAAGCCAGGAAGAAACATGCAGCATATTTTAATAGGAAGGCAAAGGACAGGGAACTGGCAGTCGGAGAGAAGGTGCTGCTTCTACTACCCGGAAGCCAGAATAAATTACAAATTGGTTGGCAAGGTCCATATACGGTTCTAGAGAAGGTGTCTAGAACAAACTATAAAATTGACAAAAAGGGGAAGGAGAAAGTTTATCATGTAAACCTGTTAAAGAAGTATCTGGACAGACCACTCCAGGAAAGCACCCCCTTATTGACCTTGGCTATTGCAACCCAGATGCAAAAAGAACCACTCACCTCACATGAATACCCATTACATCCTTGTGAAACAGCAGCACAGGTAAAAGTCAGTAAGCACCTGACTAAAAACCAGAGGGAGAGAGTTCAAAAGGTTCTGGAGGAACATACAGATGTATTAACAGATAAACCAGGCCATACAAATTTGCTACAGTATGACATGAAACTGGTAGACTCAAACCCAATCTGTATGAGAGCCTATTCTATTCCGTTCGCGAAGGAGAAGGCATTGAAGGAAGAAATAGAGTATTTGTTGAAGGAGGGGATTATTTCGCACAGTGAATCATCTTTTAGTTCTAGTGTCGTTTTGTTGAGAAAACCGTCTGGGGAACACAGACTGTGCATAGATTACAGGAAACTGAATGCTGTCACAGAAGGACAAGTGGATCCATTACCAGACACAAAAACAGTTATTTGCCAGACTGAACAAGGCAAAATACTTTTCAAAGGTGGATCTTAGTAAAGGCTATTACCAGATCCCAGTGAAGCCTGAAGTGAGACCTTATTTGGCTTTTAGCACTTCGGATGGACATTATGAATTCAATATGCTACCATTCGGACTGAAAAATGCTCCGAGTGTGTTTTCAAGGATGATGCGCAAATTGTTGGATCCCCTGAATAACCCATGTATCACGAATTTCATGGATGATATTCTCGTCGCCACAGAGACATTTGAAGAACACATTGAAGCTCTGGAGATGTTGTTTGATAGACTTCGGGAGGCGAACTTAACTGCTAGGCCAACAAAATGTTGTATTGGATGCAAGGAGTTGGAATTCTTGGGACACACTGTATATCAGGGTAATATGACCCCTGATCCTAAGAATTTGGAAAAACTGCAGAGAGCACCTAGGCCACAAACAAAAAAGGACGTGCGATCATTCGTGTCGTTATGCGGATTTTATCAGAAATACATCAAAAATTTTAACGCTATTTGTGCTCCTCTGACTGATTTGACTCGCAAGGGACTTCCAGATAAAATTATTTGGACTGCACAATGTGAACTAGCGTTCCAAGAGTTAAAGGAAAAACTCACTAGCAAGCCTATTCTCAAACTGCCTGATTTGACACAGGACTTTGTCTTTTTTTTTTTTTTTTTTTTTTTTTTTTTTTTTTTTTTTTTTTTTTTTTTTTGCGTACGCCCGCTAATACTCGAGGCGAAATCTCAGGTTATTATTTATGTCTAACCTGACATTGATTTTACGTGAGTATCCCTTTATTTCTTGTACAGAGACAGGTGTCCCTCGCCATTCAGGCAAATACTCGCCGATTTCGGAGGTACCCATTGCAGCTGGGTCGGCTCAGGAGCCGCCAGTCCCTGGTCGACGACACTAGGACTTTGTCTTAAGAACCGATGCAAGTAATGTAGGACTAGGAGGGGCTTTGTTGCAAAGATCAGCTTCACCTGATGGGGAACTGAAACCAGTCGCTTATGCAAGCCGCAAATTGAATAAGGCGGAACAAGGATACTCCACAAGCGAAAAGGAATGTTTAGCATTAATCTGGGCAATAAAGAAGTTTCAAATCTATCTGTATGGTAGGACATTTGTGGTGGAGACGGACCATCAGCCTCTCGTGTTCTTGTCTCAGGCTAAGCATGGAAACGCAAGATTGCTGAGGTGGTCTTTATTGCTTCAACCTTATCAGTTCAGTATCCAATATATCCCAGGCAAATTGAATGTCGGTGCAGATTTCCTCAGTCGGCACCCCTGTGATCAAAATTAGAGTAGTGGCAGACGTGAGGAGTAATTTTACCTATGTGTATCGCTGGTTTTGGAACTTGCCATAGGCATGTTTTCAAGTGGGGAGATGTGTAGTGAAATTGACAGAGATACAACGGTAAAATCCCTCCAAAGATAACATTTAAGGATAAAAACATAATGCGTAGGCTGCTGATGTACATGATCGCCTAGACCGCGGGTCATCATCCTCCATAATAATTGACTTGCTAAACAGGAGGGGAACGGCGGATCAAAAAAAAAAAAAAAATTGCGTGAGACTGGAAAGGCTAAGGAGACGCAATTGGGGGGGGGGGGAACGGAGAAAAGTCACGTTTCCCAAGTTGACATAAAAAGTAAGCAACTCGACAGAAGGGACCTTAGATATAATACGCCACAGTCATTTATTGGACGCTTTTGCAATACCAAGCCCTTGATTTGAATTCAGCGGCTAAACGCAGATGTTAGGAATATTACAAAAATTTAAAAAGTACTTTTTTCTTAATATTAATGTTAGGAATATAAAAATTAGCTGGCCGGATGGCCCATTCTGAGCAGTGAACAAATACGTTCTTAATTTTACAAACGGATAGATAATATTGAAGATAATGACAAAAGACAGTGTTGTTCACATCATCGACAGACTGTATGGAATCTAAAAGTGTCGCTAATTGCACAAAAAAACACGACCTCGAAACGCAGGTGTTCAAATTTACTTAGTATGGAGGAGAGGGTTTTGGGTGGTAGCTGTGTCTAAATATAACTTTTAACGACAAAATTTTGGAGGGGAGAGAAAGGTTGGGTCAAAAATCGAGTACATTTTGTAGAAACACAAGTAGAGACGGACAGACTAACAGATAACCATCCATACTTGACTGAAGCATGACTGAAATGACTTATGGTAGGAAATTTGAAATTTAAAATAAACCTAGGCAGTGATTGGCCACAGACAATCATATCATTAGCGCTCAGACGCGAAAGTGGGGCCATTCTTCAATAGTTGTTCAGTGATAGACACAGATTTTAAAGTGTGGTGATTTCCATATGAAAGAAAGTGTAATAAAGTTAGGGACGCCATACTATAGCCAGCAGCTCAGCTGAGTTTTGCTAGCAATTCTGTGTTATTTATTCATAATCTGGTAAGATTGAAATTATTTCTTTATATATTTTGAATATTGTTTCATGTTCGAGTGATTTGATACTGCCATATCGAAATCTAGCCTTACAAACAAGTAGGGATTTGCTCTAGACCCCCCGCCCTAGTCAGGGTCTAGGGACCAACAATGTACATAAACTCCAGCAAGGATTATGCAAGACAGATCAAGTGTTGAGAATAATGGAACATATTACCTATCCTCTTTTAGGGCAGACAACTAATAAATATTTTTCAGAATCTATGGTCTGGGAGGATCTATCTGATGTAAAACCACCATGGTAAATGTGCTGTTTGGTCAGAGAGATCTGACCTGTCTGTATGATGTGGTTGTTGTGTCAGTGTTGTGTCCAGACGTGGGTAGAGAATAGATTTTGACACATGGCCCATACTTTGATTGCAGAGCTGCGAGTTTCTGTTGTCAACAAAGCAGTGACTATTCAGTTGGTGACTTTACTCGAGTGTATCTGTGCAGTACTTGTGACAGAGACCACCATTATTGCCCGCCAGCACAGAGAGGTGGGACCATCAGATTTCAGCACCAGAGCTACAATTAAAAGATGAGTGAGCCTCTGGTCTGCTGGACATTCACCAACCACGTTTAGTTACTAATACCCTCATAAAAATTCCCACCATTTTCTGGACACTGTGTAGTCAATATAGACAGGTGTGATGAGGCCACCCCAACAGCACAAACAGTAACTATCCTCCCAAGTAGATGACTACTAGAACATTTAATAAAACTAACTAGTATAGTACATATATATGTACACTATTGCATTTATGATATAATATTCCATGCATTTCTTTCATAATTTCTAAATCCTTTTAAGTTCTGGTCAACCTAAAAAATTGATACAGAACAAAATAAATGTAATATAATTCTATCAAAAAATTTTACACTATTGAGTTAGTTCAGTGTGTTGTAATATTTATTAATATTATTAGTCTTGTTAAATATATGTGGGTATATCTATAACCTATTACACCACACTACATATCATAACCCTAGACACTTTACGTAGCCACATTCATTAAAAAAAATTAAGTGTGAGGTCGTAGTGGTAGCAAGAAAGGCCTTCTGACAACTCTCAACTACATTTTATAGACACGTGTGTTTTAAATCTAATTTATAACAGTGGGGAAGAGGTCCTATTTTTAACACGTGTTAGATATGATATTGATAATTTGGTTAAATGTTTATATGTTCTTTTCCTAAAATATAGGCTGATCAAACCTGAGTACTAGCGGCATGTTTTCTTATGGTCATATGAACTTATGATCATACGAACTTATAATATTATAAGCATCCAAGAATATTTAATATTGATGAGCTTCTTGCTGTGACCTATGCGGTCCAATTTTCCTCATTTTCCTGAGAGAAACCAGAATAGAACCATTGAATTATAATATTAACTGGGCCAGAACTATTACCAGATTTACTTATATATATATATATATATATATATATATATATATATATATATATATATATATATATATATATATATATATATATATATATATATATATATATATATATATATATATATATATATATATATATATATATATATATATATATATATATAATATATATATATATTATATATATATATATATATATATATATATATATATATATATATATATATATATATATATATATATATATATATATATATATATATATATATATATATATATATATATATATATATATATATATATATATATATATATATATATATATATATATATATATATATATATATATATATATATATATATATATATATATATATATATATATATATATATATATATATATATATATATATATATATATATATATATATATATATATATCATATATCATATATAGCCAACTGTGGCAATATATATATTATATATTGTCATCATACAACCAACTGAAATTTGTCAGAAATTTTGGGTAACTTAAGCCTAGCGTTTCCGCCACCTGAGGCTAAACCACCTAGGAACTGTATATGTTCTATTTATTCTACATCGGCGATCACCACGCATGATCCTTACTCAAACCAACAGAAGGCATAGATAATTTAATGTAACCAGAACTAATTTAACACCGACTGTAGCAACTCCTGTGAAATTTGCAGTCAGCAACTACGGAGAGTCTGGGGCTGGATTTGGCAAACTTAAATTTGACACTAAATATATATATTACTTATTAGTGTATTTCCTTGGAATGCCTGTGACAACTACTGGGGTAAGTGCATCTGAAAGTGGCCACTGCGTGTATGTGAATTGAATGAACAGAGAAAGAAACTTATGTCTTTTGTTAACATCATATACTTATATGGTTTCTTCTTCTTTTTGTTTATCTCAATAGTCTGATTAGTCATGGGATAGTTTACATTAGGAACCTATTCTTTTCCCATACTGACTATTTCATACCTTATTGTTAACCTTTGATCTTTTTGGGTTAATTAACCTCTGTTGGGATCGTCCTTTCTTTTCCTTTGCCAGAGGGGAGAACCTATTTGATTAATTTTCATTTTGTCTGTAAACCATGATCTCTTGATGCATATGATTTATGTTGTGATTTTCTATTGATAATAAACTTTATTAAACCTTCAGTTATCGTGTCGGTCAACCCCTATTCATTATATGTTATCCATAGTGTGTTTTCACGTTCGTGCGTATTTGTCACAGAATTGTGTGCATGTGAGTGCAGTGTAACTTGTATTTTCGTACAAGGAGAGAAAGTGCGTCTGATTTAAATATCGTCGTCCAGATAGGTTGGATTAGATAAATTATTATATCCAGAGACTGTCCTTTCTCTTACACGATCACCTCGTGATAAAACTATTTCTTACCCCTTACTTTCACATTGTCATCACTATCACCTCTGCTCAGACAGGGCTGTAAACATCTATTACCTATCTGATAAATCATACACGACACCATAGCAACCAGTGGCGTATCCTGGTAATGCGAGCTAGGCGTGCTGCTTCTTAAAATGAATATGTACGCCTACTATTTAACTTCTTCCCCTCTTAATTTAAAAACCAACTATATTCAATTACGCAACGATAGTTATTAGGGGTATATGTCAATTATCTCCGAAATACTAATTAACTTACAACTTGAAACTCACTGTCACTGTAATAATCTGCATTCCAGGCAACTAACAAAAATTAATCACAAAAAACACTGGACGGACACAGCCGATTTTTACAACTCGAGAGCTGCAAGACCACCGCACGCATGTTCGTATTGTATTGACGTATCTGGCCATGACCCCGATCCACACAAACCAGTCTTCAAACGTAAAACCGAAAGGTGCAGCACGCATAGTGACAGAATTACCCGAGAAACTTCGGGCGACTGCTACCAACCAAAAAAACTGTACTATAAAACGCGTCTGGGAAACTGAAACTAGATATACTCGTAGATTCTATGCGGGAAAATCCGTTATCCTGATGCGTACGGTCCGAAA
>JAMPIV010005593.1:20000-95000 GCA_024509875.1 Oreohelix idahoensis | reverse complement strand
CACACTAACAAGACGAATAAAAATAGGAAAAGGGTATAGAAGACAAGAAGAAAAATTACAAAATTGAATATGAATTTTTTTTTAAACTGTCAAGTAACAAGTCATATGTGAACAAGAGTAAAAGAAACAAGTGGAGAAATACAAACAAGAATTTAAGAAATAGAAGAAAGAAACACGCAGATAAGTTGAATATGAAAATAGTAACCAATAAAAAGGAACATTAACACCAAGACATGAAACAAAAGAAATATGAAAAAGAAGAGAATATTTGTATAACAATTAAAGAACACTGTCCGAGAAACGAAGAAGTGCACACACAGAAAACACTCTCGGGTGTCTTGTACAAGTTTTCACCATCTTGATACGTGTATTTATAGTTCTCTTAACTCCACTCTACGCAACCACATCCTCTTCTCCTTTTTTTGAAGTGACTACGAAGTATTCAGTCCCTGGGAAGGCACTTGCTTCCGAGCGGCTGAAAATATATTTCCAAGTTCATCGTGATGTTAATCAGCAGCAACAACAGAAGCGAATGGGCGAGCGGGAGGGAGAGCTGTCAGATCGCCAGAAACACTATTGCTATCACTAATTCAACAGAAGAGAGCGAGTAATAATCTTCATACTCAGTGTAAGCCATAACATACTTAGATACCTTACGTTCCAGAAGGTAAAAATAGGAAGAACGATGAATGTGCCGCCCGACATTTAAGGTACCAGTTTAGAAAAAAATTATACGGAAATGTAATTTCTCTATTTTATTTTTCATATATTTTACCACATGTTTGCAGTGTCCTTTTTCAATTTTCTCAGCCTATCTATTTTTCTTATCGTTATTTCTGATGTCTGTCTGAGGCTTACGAAGGGTAAACACTTTAATGTCCCGTGTTTTTGGTGTATCGTTCGACTGTAGCACTAACTCTATACCTTTTTTTAAAAGTATTATTATTATTTTACTTTAAAATATGTCATAACCTTGTAAACTGTAACATTCTTTAAAAAGTTTCATAACAGTGTGCGATTTCTAGAAGTATCCTAAATGGGTTATAATCTTTACAGCGTTTCATAAATAGGTATAATCTTTAACAGTAACATAAAGGGTATAATCTTCACAGCTTTTTAATCATGAATGTGCATAGTCCTTCAACGTATTATAAATAGATCCAATGTTTAGAGTCTACCATGCTCCCAATAATTATGCATTCTGTAGATGTATTTCAGATATGTGCAAGTGAAGGAATGTGCCTTCACACTAGGTCAGATGGCCGTCTGTTTAATCTCGCAAGGCTGAAGGCACAAACAAAAATCAGAAGGGTCACTATAAGAGACTTGTCATTCGCTGATGACGCTGCAGTCGTCACTCAAAGTCAACAGGAGCTTCTTAGCTTGATGAATCGCTTCACCCAAGCATATAAGGACTTTGGCCTCACAATAAGTCTAAAGAAAACAAATGTGCTGAGTCAGGATGTGGGTGCTGCACCAGTTATCACTATCGATAACTATGAATTGGTGCACCACTTCACATACCTGGGGTCTACCATCAATGACAAACTCTCTCTGGACATATAAATTTACAGCTGCATTGGCAAAGCTGCAGCTACCTTTGCTCGCCTCACATAGCGTGTTTGGGGAAACTTCAAACTCACAATGAAGACCAAAGCTGCGGTATATAACGTCTGCGTCACCAGCCCACTTCTATTTGGCAGCGAGACATGGACAACCTTTGCTAAGCAAGAAAGAAGGCTCAATATTTTCCATCTACGGTGTCTGCGCCACATCCTCGGCAATTCGTGGAAAGATAAAGTGACAAATGTCGAGGTGTTGTCACGTGCTGGCCTTCAAAGCATGTATACACTGCTTAGATAGCGCAGACTACGCTGGCTTGGCCATGTCCACCGCATGGAAGATGGTCACATCCCGAAAGATATCTTCTACGGACAACTGGCAGATGGCAAAAGAACAGTTGGGCGACTGCAGCTGAGATTCAAAGATGTGTGCAAGCGAGACATGAGAGCACTGGACAAATCCAGCAGCCTGGAAGGACGAAGCTGCCGATCGCACGAAGTGGCGATGCTTTCTGCGGCGCCACCTCAGTTTGGGCGAAAAGAAGCTCACACAACAAGCAGAAAAGAGGAAAAACGTCGTAAGGAACACCAGGAAAGAAAGCAGCTGAGGGCTGTCACCTCATGGCGCATTCCCATAGTCAGTTATGACTGAAGGGGCTATTATATATATATATATATATATATATATATATATATATATATATATATATATATATATATATATATATATATATATATATATATATATATATATATATATATATATATATATATATATATATATATATATATATATATATATATATATATATATATATATACGGTATATAATATCACGAGAAGGTACAATCTTTATATCATGAGATGACCATTTCATTTGTCATAATATAAAATACTTTTCTCTCGGTTTTTCTCCATCTGGCTTATTGTTTCGTTGCATATCTACCAAAAATTATATTTTTTAATCAATGCCCGTTAAATTAAGGAGCGTTTAATATTCTGTAATTAAATCGATGGCTGCGGTACGTCGTGCGATGGGATGATTTAAAAACAGAGACAGGAAATCAATAATGGATATAAAGTACAAGACAAACAGCTCGTTCATGAAGCAAATGGGTGGATAATATATCGCTGTTCTTAGACATGTGTGAGGAGAACATTCCAACATTCCGACAGGAACGCAGAAAAGTGTTTTGTTTTTTTAAATTACTAGAGAAAAACAAGTGGACTACAAAACGGCACGCTTACAAATACGGGAACATATATGTTAACAGACACACAAGAGCACACGTATACGTTTATAGATGCAATCACAAACAAACAATACACAGTCATATATGCACACATATACAGGTTGCTGTACATCTAAGGCTGACAAGTGTTCATATTTCTTATTGAAAGATAGTTTTGTTGGAATATCATATATACATATACGAGGTAGCTTCAAAAAGTTCCCGGAATAGTCGACTCATGTTTGAATGAGTGATTATGTCATGGAGATTATAGTTTTTTTTTCCCCAGATGAGGTGGGAATTTTTTAGGCCACAAACGGCTCCTGGGTCGACCCAGCCCCAAATGGTTACCAGAGCAACTCTGGGAAGGTTAAGGCGGCCGGCGTGATGCCGACCACATCACCCCTAGTGTGCCGACGGTCAAGATAATATGGGCCTAACACCATATTTCCAATATGCCTCAATGGGCGTGTAACGGGTTCCTTTACCTTATAACCTCTACACCTCACGGTAGAAGAGGAACGACTAAGTAAGTAAGATTATAGTTTTATAAGTTGCTAGTGACCTTGAGGAAATGACATGGCTGATGTAACCTTCACATGTACTCTCGAACAGAAGTTACAGAAGTTTGTTTATGTGGTGTGCACGTAGCATCGTCGGAGTTGAAAATGTCCTTGATTGAACAACGTACAAATGTCAAATTTTGTGTTTTGCTTGAGAAGTCACCCTCAGAGACAGTAACCTTGCTTAATAAGGCATATGGTCATACCGCAATGAAGAAATCGCATGTTTTTGAGTGGCACAAGCGTTTCCGTGAAGGTCGTGTTAGTATCGATGATGATCCACGTAGCGGACGACCGCATACCTCGATAAACAATGAAAACATTGAGCGTGTTCGGAACGTTGTTCGTGTTGACAGAAGACTTAGTGTAGAGAAAATAGCCTCAGAAGTTGGAATATCAGTTGGAAGTTGCCACAGTATTCTCCACAATGAACTGCGCATGTACCGTATTTGTCAACACATGGTTCCCAAAATGTTATCTTCTGAACAGAAAGAAACGAGATTGACACTGGCAGGAGACCTAATCACGGTGGCTGATCAAGATACGTGGTGTTTTTGTACGATCCTCAGACAAAACGTCAGTCCTCTGAATGGAAATCACCTTCATCTCCCCGGACACAGAAATTTCGTTTGGACAAGAGCAAAGGAAATGTTATGTTGGAAGTATTTTTTTATTCCCAGGGTATTTTCTAACATGAATTCATTCCTGAAGGCCGAACGGCTAACAAGAAAATCTCTCTCTCTCTCTTTCTCTTTCTCTCTGTCTCTCTCTCTCTTTCTCTCTCTCTCTCTCTCTCTCTCTCTCTCTCTCTCCCTCTCTCTCTCTCTCACTCTCTCTCTCTCTCTCTCTCTCCAAGTAAATAACATGCAACATTGTACTTCAAAGATCTCCTGGTTATCAATCAATAGAATTCTGAACTTCGTATACTTGAATAGGCAAAAGTCTGTATTCCAAACTCAGAGGTAGATTCAATGTAACTATTCACAAATCTTAATCTGATGCACGTTTTGAAAAGACATATGTCTGTTCATAACTTCTCACCCAACATGGCCACATGACGAATGTTACCAGAACTACATGACTGGACTACTTCTAAGGTTATGCAATCAATTCTCCGTAACTCTAACTGAATGATTTTGACTTACTTTCTTGATGAATAAAATTATTCAACTATCTAGTAATAACTCTTTCTAAAATATTTACCAGTATTTTTGAAACTGGATACTTCCCTTTGGATACAGCTACAATTCCCTCGCAAGGGGAAAAATCAGAAGAATACCAAAAATAAGTAGAAGAAAAGGTGGAGCATAAAGAAGCGGAGAAGAAAATAGGAGGGAGAAGAAAATAGGAGGGAGAAGAAAATAGGAGGGAGAAGAAAAAGAAAAGCGAATAGGAAGAGGAAAGGAGGGATAAAAGTAGCCGTGGAAAAAAGAATATGGAGGAAAAAAAATCAAGAGTAGAGAAAGAAAAAAGAGACTGCTATAAAAGATGACAGTGACGGCAAAAGAAAGCCTCAAGGATCAACATGGCACCTCCAGCTCCTGTGAACTTTGGAACAACTCACGGAACTTGCATCAGTTCAGCGTTAAAATAATGAATTTGAGACACGCCCCTGGCAGATTGCAAGAGAAAGCTATCAATGTCAGATTCTGTTAGAGACACGTCAAATCCACACAGAAGCTTCCTAAATGGAAACATGGGCTGCAGTCTGATGCCTGCTCAGATACAGTGAGTGAGAAGACAACAAAAACTGTTGGCCGCTTTTGAAAATGAAAATACCTTTCCTCTAAAATTTGCAACTTTTTTTCCTTCACCAACACTTTACCTCACCATTTTGAGCGTGCTTTTTTTAACGGTCTTACCGCTCTCTTCGTTCGTCTGACAGCTCTTTCTCTAAAGGAGGATTTACCTACTTTTTATTACTGGAAACAGAAATAAATGTAGCTCATCCTATCACCCACGAAGAAAGATGTTGGACTTTTCTGTCCTTTCTGTTTTTATATATTCGTTTCATTCAAGTGGCTCAGTTTAAAATCACAAATCTCTTCTCATTTTACTTCCTCCCCGTATCATGGTAAAAATTGTTGTCCTGTAGCAGATACAGCCGTGGGGGAGTAAAGAGTTAGAGACTTCACTAGACAAGTTCCAGCTTTATGAAGTGGGATGGTTAGTTCCTCTGTGCCTTTGATTTTCCTAAGAGTAGAATCTTAAAAAAGTCATTGAGGAAACCTGTTGACAGCATTACAAGACTACTTTTTTTGTCTGGACACCAGGGGTGGTAATAGTTGTAGAATGAGACAGAGAAGCAACTGGAGACAGTCATAAAAAAAAAGGTAAAGGATCCCGTTACATGCCCATTGATGCATATTGGGAATATGGTGTTAGGCCCATATTTTCTTGACCATCGGCACTCTAGGGGTGATGTGGTCAGCATCACGCCGGCCGCCTTAACCTTCCCAGAGTTGCTCTGGTACCCAGTTGGGGCTACGTCGACCCAGGAGCCGTTTGTGGCCTAAAACAATCCCACCTCATCTGGGGATTGAACCATAGATCACTGAGCTAGGAAGCCAGTGCACTAACCACTATGCTACCGCGGCTCATAAAAAGGGATAAAAAAAAGATTAAAAACCTTGAGCGAATGGTACAGGACATGAGAACTTGGTATCAATATACTGAAGGCGTCAGCTCCTTGGGGACCTGAATTGTATTTGTAATGAAATGCCGCTTGTACAGCCTGGTTGTTGTTGCTGTTGTTGTCGCTATAGTTGTTGTTGTTGCTTAATTAGGACTGCTGAGCTTTACGCTCTTTTGCAGCCAATGCCAAGTTGAGTAGTCCTTGGTATTATCTACACTGTAGATCTAGGCTTTTCCTGTGGCTTTTCTGCCATTCCAAAACCTGTTGAGTTGAAGTTATGAGCTCCAGTTCCTCAAGCTTGGTTTGCATTTAAAGCATTGTCACATCTGGTCCCAAGCTAGGAAACAAGCATGTGGCACACTGTGCATTCCCCACCATCCAAGGGGCTCTCCAAATATGCAGAGCTAAAATACTGTGCACTGGTTCTGGAATCGTCCAAAGAATCGGCGCATCCTAAAGCCACTTCTCAGCTTCCCCTATCTATCATGTGGTCCGTAATGAGATCTTCCTGCATGCACGCAGCCTGGTAAAAGCCAGAGTTACATCTGGGACTCAAGGGCTCCTCCAAGCTTAGTGTGCAATGCTGGGTTCTTGTGGTGAAATTCGTTTGTCCTTTTTCTTCTTGTCTTCAATCAATCCGGTAGGTTACTCGACGATTAATTCTACGTGCTCATTCTTTCATTATTTGTTGTTAACGCTCTCATCAACCAAGGTTATCTTGTACTATCTTTTCAACCATCCTGGATTTGCCTGATCGCTTGACCTGTTTTACACCCACGTCGCTAACCAGACGGATTAAGAGTATACATTTAACGACATTCATATTGTTAACCCAGACTTGTGGCGACGAAGAAGGGATAAAAAAACGTTTGTTTCGTGAACATGGCCGGCAAAAATTGCCACAAAACTCATTTTGCTCAGGATGTCCTATATGGATAACAGATGGAATTTGGAGATAGTGTGTTAATTTTGCCATATTGCAAATCCAGGCTGGGACACACAAGGCTGACGGAAGATAACAATTGTGATTTAGCAGCACGGAAAGTAATGTAATCGCTTCCGCCCAGACTTTGTTGTAATAAAGAACTATGAGAAAATAACATCTTGAAGGAGATTATCAGTGATAGATCTGTTTTGTAGTGAGTTTGGTAAACATAATTAACAATGGAAGTGACAAGACATTATATGGTCATGAGGGACCTAAGACGCGTCAACAGTGAGGAATGCAGTTAGCGACCCATAGCTAGACTGCTTGCGTCAGGGTCAGCGAACTAGATCTGACCAAGACCCTACTCCACCTCCAAGTGGTGGTTCTGGAAACAAGCTGCATCCCTGCAGTCTGGCTGAGTGAGTAGGGATCGAAGAGGGAAGGCTAACCCAGTCCCAAAAATGCCGTGTTGAAGTCGGATGTGTCGGCCGAAAGGCGCAAATATCGCAGCTTTGCTGTAAATGGACACAACGCAACAAACGTCCTTTTCAGGACGAACAAAGAAGAAGAAGAAGAAGAAGAAGATATGGTCATGAAGGACGGTCAGATGAGTTTGAAGAAAAACATGTAAGGGGGATATCTTTTATGTCATACAGTAACGTTCTACAAGAGGGTAGAATCTCTACCAAAATCAGACACCTATGTGTGGTTGGTTTGGTATGGAAATACTAAACTACTTCTGATTGGATCTTTTCCCAACTGAGGAACGTGTGCGTGGCAGCGAAAATTTCGCATTTTAAGACTACTTCACTGACTTCCAATTTCGTCAAGGAGATATCATTGACAGCTAGGAGCACGGAGTATAAGGACCCCAATATAGAACAGGCCTGAGGACTGGAAGTGAATTCTCATATTAGAAAGGAGTAACTCCAGACTCATCACTTAGCGCCACAAGTTCTAGGATCCAACTTAAAATGCACCCATTTAGACAACTAACACACCTGAAAGTCTACGGCATCTTAAACAGTTGCCCGATATATAAATTGTCGTCTTCCGCTTTCCAAAAAGCACTTGCATCCGGCTCACTGGGTCTAAAATTAATACTCGCGGAGGGTAAAAATTCTGAGGAAGAAGATAAAATGGTGGATGGAAGTGGAGGTCGCCTGAAGTTCATATCAGGAGATCCAATACTTAAAAAGAGACATTTGTTTCCTCTTTGTGTGTTGATCTTTCACAACCCTGATCCGTTTACTCGGAGTTTGGCCATTATTGAACCACTACTTCATAGCAGGAAAGACAATCCCGCCACAGTTCTCAATATGTTTCACCACAAGGGGGAATCTCTGGAAGTGTGCAGGTGATTTTAAGAGTCAGTGAGGGTGTAATTAGCTGGTTGCTCATCTTCGTTAGTTCCCTTTCTTATCTACCGTCCTATGGTTAACATTAACTCACAGATATACGGGCCATTTTGTTTTCACAAATGCGATCACATCCACACAGCTTGAGCTCATGTAGCATTCCTACTAGTTCATTACAGCATATGAGCACCTCATATTACCATATAGAACAACACACCTGTGTTATAACATGTGGGTGGGCAAACATTTCTCAACACGAAAACAATCAGCATAAAAAGCTAAGGGTTACGGCGTATTGGTACTTATCGAGATAAAATCTTTATCACTCTCAAATTTCATCTATAATGTGTAGCTAGAGAATGGCACGGGTCACAGTAAACTAGTCACAGTAAACTAGTCACAGTAAACTAGTCAACGAATTTTGTTTGACGGAACCGATATAAAGGTAGTCCCATAGCAGATACTGCTGTAGGGGAGTGAAATGTTGGAGACTTCACCCTACCAGGTCCAGCATCGAGAGGTGGGGTGACCAGTTCCCTTCCTCGCTGCCTTTTCCTTCCCTAACTCAAAGAGCAGAGTCAGGTACCCATCTACAGCTGGGTAGACCGGAACGTGTCAGTACCGCGATTGGAACCCGGTATTTTTGCCGCGAGACACCAGCGCTGTAACCACTCTGACAAGCGGACGCTCGGAACCGATATACGAGTCAGACTAATATAGACCTTGTTTGTTCGTCTCGCTATCTCTTCTTGTGTGTATGTGTGTACGTCTGTGCGTGTGTGTGTGTCTACTCTTTCGTACTTGTAATATTCTCAGAGAGTTCCCCATTAACCAATCAAACGGCGACTGTTTTGGATCTTGTACTTGAGTAAAGTGTTTGTCAAACGTTTATTTTAATCAGTGTATAAATTGTGTGTCCAAATGCTACAGAAGGATGTTGAGAATACCCTGGACAGAAGAAAGGACCAACAGAGATGTACTGCACTCACTAAACGTAGAGGAAAATTGGCTACCTAAATACCATCGCAATAAGGAAGCTGAAATTTTTCGGTCATATAAAATGACATAATAGTCAGGAAAATTAGTGATGGAAGGCATGGTTCCTGGAAAAAGGGGAAGGGGTCGACCTAGACGACGGTGGACCCAGGACATCACAGAGAGTCTGAACTTGTCTTTGGCTGATGCAGGTCGACTTGCCCAGAATTGTGATGCGTTCTGAGCAGCAGTAATGGAGACAACGTTCTGGAGAGAATCCGTCACATGATGATAAATGATGTCCCCAGTAGTTCTATGGGGATGCTAAGGAGATAAATATAGAACAAGCCTACTGTCCCTCATGCAAGCCGTAAGGGGGGAATAATAGTTAGGTTGTGCTTGAGGCGGGAAACCTCATCATTTCAAACAAATCGCTACAGAAACATTTGCTATAACCGCACATACCTTGTACATGTTTTGACGCAGCATTCTTCTATGAAGACCAGCTGTTCTGGTGCTTCAATGCTCCATAGGGAATAATCAATATATATAAAATCTCAGCTTTTTCTGTCACTAACGCTAAGGGATGCAACTGTGGTTGAAAGTTACACATTAATTGTACTGTTTCCCTTATATGTACTCTCCCGAAAATAGTAACACTCGACAAAGAAAAGTGGGCAAATGACGGTGTGCACAAAAATATTTATAGAATGTGTGATCCCGCATACACACATTGGGACCTCGTTGCTGCTACGTAGTTCGTGTACTGTGGTGATGTACAGTGATTTTTTAAATACTTTTGAATAAGTTAAATAGCCGTTAGGTATTGGTGCTTTTGAATGTAATTCCCGTCTTATGACTAGTTAACAAATAAAAGATGATATGTAAATATGCACTAGGAACAAATTAGGTTGTCAGTGCCTGGATAAATATAGAGTAAAATTTTACTTTAACCCTCTCCAGACAGCCGGGAATTGTGCTGCTCTTTCACAGGAAAATAAATGTATGCTGTTCAATACAAACGTCAAATCTGTCTCGCTTTAAAACTCAGAAGGTGGCATGTCGCCAGGAATATCACATTTCAAACTTCCAGACACTCGCTAGTAGGTCTCGTCACATCCTCAGTATCACGGCCCGATTTGTGGATTGGAACGTGTACAGGTTGAGGTTAAATGTTGACAATGGATATGGATAAGACTTTCCTTCGGGAAATCATCAAACATGTAAAACTAGGCATCCTGTTGACTGGAATTCGCAAGTGGAGAGAAAAGTGTGGAAGCCAGAGTGAACCTGAAGAAGGACAGTGCAAGAAGAAGCCAAGACAACAGTAATCTCACAGGCAGAAATGACACACAACGGTCCGAAATGAAAAGTGGTGGCTAGCAACATTAGTTGTCTTATGCTCCTGGCAGATCAATGCATACAAATATACAATGTGCACATAAAAAAGTTTCACTGATGTGTGATACTGGGGCCCGAAACGAAGGCAAAGATTACCAACAGTGTAATCTGCCATGCACGTCGTAAAAAGCGACCAAGGAGGGTTGAGCATGAAATCAGCTTCCCCATACTGTAGAAAGTTTAAGCCACAAAAACTTTAGTCAGCAGTGTTGGCGGAGTTAGAGGGACAGATGGGTTACCACAGTAAAGATACAGAGGGCAAGAGGGGCATTCGTTGCACTGGAAAATTTATGGAGATCAAGAGAAATTAGGTCCAGCACAAGGATAATAATCTTCGGTTCAAATATCAAATCCGTCCTATCGTATGGCTCCGAGACATGGAGAACAGCAAGAACGATAGCCAAGCAGTTGCAGACGTTCATAAATGGGTGCTTGCGTAGAATGGAAGGATTGAAATGGTGCGATGAAATAGCTGATGTAGGGCTGGTGAGATGAGCTTAAGGCGTTGGAGATGGATGGAACGCGCAGTAAGGAAACATGTTGATAATCCAGTCCTTGTTCTGCATTTCCCATGGTAAGAAATGCAGAGATAAACCCACAAACACCCGGAGAAGAGATCTAGAGACAGAAATGAAAATTATGAGGAAGACTTGGAAGGAACGTGGTGGCACGTGAAAAGATGACCCGATACATGTTTGTTGAAGGTCTATGCTCTTTGAGGAATTGAAGAGTTTTCATCACCAAGATACCAATGTTCATCACCAAGAAGCCAATGTTCATCACCAAGATGCCAATGTTCATCACCAAGATGCCAATGTTCATCACCAAGATGCCAATGTTCATCACCAAGATGCCAATGTATTTACAAGGCAGTTCTTGTTCAGGAACTCCCAGGGTTACAAGGGTACAGGGAGATTCAAAAATACATGGAGATGAAAAATGGAGACAGAAAAGAAAGGTATGAGAAAAACATGGCAAGACCTTGAGTTGATGACACAGAACAGTAGAACTTGTATATGTTAGTTGAAGGCTTATGCTCCGTTTGGGAACTCAAGGGGTAATGACAATATTATAAATGTACAATATAATAATAATAATAAATTCTTTAAGCGCCAAACACGGCGCATAAGGCAGAAACCAGTGCTCTCCAGGTTGTTCGTTGTGACGCCACTCCTCTTAGCTCTTGCACATTATTTAGGCCCAACGTTCTTCCTTCTCTTATTATTGTTCTTCTGAGTGTTTCTTTTGGTCTTCCTTTTTTCCTCTTACCCTCAGGAACCCAAATGAGCGCCTGTAGTGGTATTCTGTTGCTTTGCATTCGTAGGACATGACCGATATATGACCATCGTCTTTTCCTTATATAGTCGGAGACATATTTCTGCCTAGAGTCTTCTCTTATTTGTCGATTAGTCTTGAATTCTTTCCAACTGATGTTCATAAGTTTTCTAAGACATTTGTTCTCGAATGTATTCAGCTTGTTCTCCAATGATTTTGTTATTTTCCAACTCTCACAGCCGTATGTTAACACTGAGATAACATTTGAATTAAACAGACGAAGCTTGGTATGTATATTCAATGATCGTAATTTCCAAATGTTAGATAATCTATTGAAGGCGCTAGCTGCCAAAGCAATTCTAATATGGATTTCTCTTGTTGTGTCACCATCCTGAGTCATTTTACTGCCTAAATAATTGAAACTTTCAACTTTCTGTAGTTTTTCCCCGTTCAAGATGATATCAAAGGTCTCGTTAGAAAAGTTCATAGCTTTAGTTTTAGAGGCATTTATTTGGAGACCTATTTTAACCGAGAGATGACACAAATTATTTACTGCTTCTTGGGATTGTCTGGGTGTTGAACTTAAGAATGCTAAATCATCTGCGAAATCCAGGTCCCCCAGGAATTTTCCATTTGTCCATTTTATACCTAATTGTTCATTGTGGGTATAGTTTCTCATAACCCAATCAATAGCTATTCCAAAAAGTAGTGGTGACATAATACAGCCTTGTTTCACCCCTGTTTCTACTGTAAACCATTCTGTATTCCCTTTATTTATTCTAACACAACATCTTGCATTGTCATATAGCGCTTTGATTATATTCACATATTTTGTTGGAAAATGTACAATTTGCAGGTAACGAATAGTTTCGCCTTCAGATGTCACGCACGTACGTTGAAATACGCAACGGGCATAAACCACAAAAATATACAAATATATATACATATTAGTCGTGACAGGAACCAAATTAGCGAAGACATAGCGGTGCATTAGCAACTCTTCTGTATTTAGGTAAGCATAGGAAAGGGGGCTGGTGGAAGGAGGCCAGTGTGGTAAAGTGGGATGATATAAATATTTATAGGGACTTAGTGTACTGACTGAGATCAGCTGTGAAGGTATCTGTATCTAATATGTGTAGTGTTTTACAGATAACCTTACTTACTGCCACATATTTATATCTCAGTCAGAATTATTCTGGAATATTGTGTTGGCAACGTTATATGTCTAGGGTTATGCAAATGATGAAGTGTAAGTCACCACAACAACAAACAGATAAACAATTTAATTATTCCACCACACTTGACAACACTGTGACACTCACAAACAGTCAACACTCTAGAAGACTATCTTAAAAGATTCAATGATAAATTTCAGATATATACAGATGTATTGATTTTTTCTACAATAGTGATCCTGATTCAACTACACAGTGAACCAGGCAATATTATAACATGTAATTACAAATATTATGTACACAGATATAAATGTGGTCTTTGCATTGACATACAATATTAGTAATCTATGTGTGTGAGTTGTGATGTGGTAATATGAGGTAATACTGGTTTTGTTCTTCAAGATAGATTCTTATTAGACATCATGACTGCATGTGTTTGTTTCTGTTGGAACTAGTATTGGAGATGTTCTCAGTTCCTGTCATTAAAACAATTAATTACCCCTCTTTGATTAATACAATTCATTTTAAGAGGAGGTGGTACAAATTGTTGAGCTCTGTTGGCCACGAAGGGCTTAACTTTCGTGATGGCGGCAGGCAAAGACTCCTCTGCTAGACTTCTTCACTGGTTCTGAAGACACCTCACTGGTTCTGAAGACACCTCACTGGTTACTACAGGGACCAAAGAGTATGTTGTAGCCTCTGGATTCAGCAAATGCTCAGACCCGGTGCGGCTTCAATAACTAGGACCACAGTCCCACAATTCAAGGAAATAAACACAGATACGTTGACTAGCAATGAATGTAGGCACAAATACTGGCACAAATTCCCATCTGCTTATGTTCCAGGCTTTTATTTAGCAAAAATATGAGCTGGCTTCAACGCACTGTTGCTTTATCAAGCTTATTTGAACTAGTGGTCTCGAACTAACGCTATCAATTAACTATATTAACAGACCTAACCAATCAGGCCATTTCTACCCCATCGTTTGAAAAAAAGTACTCTTACTTCCGTCTCCCTTGACAACAAAAGATAGCATTTATAGTCCGACTAATCGTGTTTAGCCTTACATATCATTCCCTCCAATCAATTCAAATGTAACTTGTGGCCTATCTCCGTACAATGGTGGTCTAAAATTCTGCCACTGAGCGACTCCGAGTTTTTAGGTTGTCTGACACCCTCATTATTTTCTTTTGCCTATAATTTATTAATTCCTGGACTATTTGCGTAACACTTAACATATTCTGTGTCAGCAAGCCCTAAGGAATCCAAATATCTTAATCTAAGGGAGCTAGGTGGCTGCGTTCAAAATGTGCATTTTCTACCACCTCCTGTTCACTTCAATCCCCATGTGGTGTCTGGGTACTGTCATGTTTTCAAACGTAAATCCATCTAATGTCATCTTTCCTAATAAGCGTTTTTCAGGTTTTTTAAAACCTAACTCTGGGAAGGGTAGTGTTTTATCACTGTCCGTTTGAAATAAAGTTAGTGCATGTGGCCTTACACGCGTGTTAGGGGTGGCATTAATATAGCGAGACGCGTGTTTAGTGTTGCTTGCGTTGCTGCCTTCAGCCCTCCCTTCTTTCCATCTTAGTCCATCTGTTCGTTCGTTTTGGTAACGTAGTATAATTAATGTTAGGATTAATTTAGGTCATTAATCACTTGTGTATCTCAAGGTTTTTCTTAGAACTGCAGTACACGTTTTATTGGGTTGTGGAAACGCATGTATTTATGCAGTGGCTTATATTTAACGTGGAAACGTTACAATTTGCAGACGAAGCATAAAACAAAGGGGATTTCGAGTACTGTCATTGTGACAGCACTGTTCTTTACCATTCTTCTTCCTTTTATAGAATTTATTTGTTAGGCTTTACATTTACTTTTTAATTTATATATGTGGATTAGAATTTCTCACGACAAATCCTCCCCTCTTAAAACAGACGTTATATGTCAGTCTATAATTCTATATACACATAGAGAAATTTATTATTATTTCTGGGGCTTACGGTGATTCTCATCACACGGATGGCGGCTTAAAAAATCCGCTCCCAGATTTATTTTTCCACTTATATACTCTATGCTAAACTCAAATGGCTGTAGCAATAATGACCAACGGAGTAATCTAGTGTTCTCATGCCTAGCTTGTGCTAGAAACGACAAGGGTTTGTGATCCGTTTGCAACTTAAATGCCTTCCCATACAGATAAATATTGAATTTCTTTATCGCCCATATTACTGCAAGACATTCTTTTTCGCTAGTTGAGTAGTTGGTTTCAGCTTTATTCAACTTTCTGCTAGCATATGCCACTGGGCTTAATTCCCCATCCAATGCATCTGATTTCTGTAGCAGAGTTGCACCTAACCCAATATTACTGGCATCAGTCCTTACTATAAATTCCTGACTTAAGTCAGGTAGTTTCAAAATAGGTTTACTTGGGAGCTTTTCCTTCAATTCTTGGTAAGCCATTTCACATTGTGGTGTCCATGTAATTCGATCTGGGTGTCCTTTACGTGTCAAATCCGTTAACGGTGCACATATGGAATTAAAGTTTTTTTATATACTTTTGGTAGAAACCACATAATGAGACAAAGGATCTCACGTCTTTCTTGGTTTGTGGTCTCGGGGCTTTCTTTAGTTTTTCTAAATTTTTGGGGTCAGGGGTCATGTTTCCCTGATAAACTGTGTGTCCCAAAAATTCCAATTCTTTACATCCAACGCAACATTTGGTTGGTCGGGCTGTTAAATTCGCTTCCCTAAGTCGATTAAACAGCATGTTCAGAGAGTCAATGTGTTCCTCAAAGGTTTCTGTTGCTATAAGGATATCATCCATGAAATTTGTAATGCATGGGTTATTCAGAGGGTCCAATAATTTTCTCATCATTCTAGAGAAGACACTAGGTGCATTCTTCAATCCAAATGGCAATCTGTTAAACTCATAGTGTCCTTCTGATGTACTAAAAGCTAGATATGGTCTAACCTCAGGCTTTACTGGAATTTGATAGTATCCTTTACTCAAATCCACTTTTGAGAAATACTTAGCTTTATTTAGTCTGGCAAACAACTGATTTGTATCCGGCAATGGATCCACTTGTCCTTCTGTAATAGCATTCAGTCTTCTATAATCTATACAGAGTCTATGTTCTCCAGAGGGTTTCCTTAAAAGTACAACACTGGAACTATACGAAGATTCACTGTGCGAAATAATTCCTTCCTTCAACAAATAGTCTATCTCTTCCTTCAAAGCTTTTTCCTTAGCAAAAGGAATCGAATAAGGCTTCATACAGACAGGTGTGGGGTCTATCAGTTTCATATCATATTCCAATAAGTTTGTATGCCCCGGTCGATCTGTTAACACCTCTGTATGATTATCTAGAACCTGTTGCACTCTCTCCTTCTGATTTTTCGTTAAATGCGTACTGATTTTCACCTGTGCCGCTGTCTCACAGGCGTGTAATGGATATTCAAATGATGAAAGTGGTTCCTTCTTCATCTCCATTGCAATGGACAAGGTTAGCAAGTGTGTCTCTTCCTGATGTTCTCTTTCCAAATATTTCTTCAGGAGATTCACATGATAGATTTTTTCTTTCCCCTTCTTATCTATCTTATAACTGGTTCTAGACACCTTCTCTAGAACTGTATATGGACCTTGCCATCCAATTTGTAACTTATTCTGATTTCCGGGCAAAAGAAGCAGTACCTTCTCTCCCACAGCCAAATCTCTGTCTTTTGCCTTCCTGTTATAATAAGCAGCATGTTTCTTCCTGGCTTGTTTCAGATTTTCATTGGCAAGTTTCCAGCCAGTTTTTAAACGAGTGGTCAGCTCATTTACATATTGGTATGAGGATGTAATATTTTCCTCTGCTTTTTCATCCGTCCACGTTCTTAACAGTGCTTCAAGTGGACCTTTTATTGTGTGGACCTATTTGTCCATGCACCGGTATGGTCTCTTCCGCTCGAAGCTCTATAGTGATGATTTTTCTTCCCAGAATTATCATGCACAAAACGACCGCTACCAATTTTTCTCTTGGGGCTGTCTCCCCACTTAAAATTCTTGATGAGAGATTTCCTCTCTACATCCTCTTCCTCCAGTTTGTTTAAGTCCGATTGAGGGATTTTCGGCTTATCCTGGGGTAAGACATCTGTTTGCACTCTCCGCATAGTGGCCATTGTAAAACAGTTAAGTGAAGCTTGTCCGTGAAAAGGGGTTTCCCATTCCATTTGGTCCACTTTATCAAATTTATATTTCTTTTTATTGTCAGGCCTAATTTTGCCCCGTGGCATGTCTAGGTCCTGATCAATGTTCCCACTTGTGGGTGTTCCCTCATGTGCTATGCTACACCTTTCTACAAAATTCTCAATGTCCCATCTTGCCTTGGGCCAATAATAATTGTGAGCCACCTTTTGGATGATGGTACCTATTTTTTCATGGTCCCCATCTGGTTTCACATGTAGGCTCCTTATTAAATCTGTCCTATATCTTTTAGGAAGTACCAGCTGTCCCTGACCTTTGGATCTAGCTCCAGTCTTCCTATACATCAACTTGTTTTTCATGTAAAAATCTCCCTTGCCTGGAGTAGTATGACAAGTTGACAATTTCCTGAAACAAGGCTTGAGGGTCTTGTCCCCAGCCTGTGCCTTCCTCATCTCTTCTGGAGTGGTATCTAACATAATATCCTCCTCCTTTCTTGAGGTCGACCTGACCTGAAGGGTGGCCATATACACAGGTTTCCTTCTGCAACGGTCAGTGTCATGATTGTCCATCTGACAATTCTTACACCACCTTTTTCCTTGGTTGAAAGATTTTCTTTCATCATATTTCCTTTCATCGAATTGTGGGTTTTTATTTTTATTGTCATACCGTGGCCTATCAAATTGGTGCTTACCTTTGTTTTGATCCCTAGGATCAAATTTATTAAAGTTCTGTGGTGCCCTAAAATTTTCCACCTGTTTCTTTTTATTACCTGATACTTCTGCTTGAGCCGCCTGATACCTTTCTGCAACAGTTAGCAACTCACCCAGTCTCTCTGCACCTTGTTCCATGAGAAACTTTCTCAGGTCTGGAGCCATGGACTCTCTTAATTGTTCTATAAGGACCATTTCCTTAAGATCTTGGGTTTTCCCCAGAGAAGTCCATTTCTCCAAGTATGTCTCTATCCGTGCAGAGAACTGGTGATAGGTTTCACCTGACAGTAGTTTAGCATTCCTAAATTTTTTTCTGTAAAATTCTGCGTTCTTTTCATATCTTAACAAAAGAGCCTGCTTTAGCATGTCATAATTTTCCTGATCATCTCTGTGCATTTTGGCAAAAACTTCATAAGCTGCCCCACGAAGTCCTTGAGATAACTTTAAGCTCCACCTTTCTCTCTCTAACCCATATGTGGTAGCTAATAATTCGTATCTATTTATATAGCTCTCAATATCATCGTCTTTCTCAACAAAATGATCTAAATGAAAGTTCATAGCTGAGGTTGAGGCTCCCTGAGTAGCAGTAGCATCAGAGGCAAAGGGACTGGCACCATTTTCAGGAGCATGGCCCTGAAACTCAAACTCCCTTAGTCGTAGCTCATGTTCCCTTTGTAATCTCTTCTCCTCCTTTTCTGCTTCCCTCTCTGCAGCTAATCTTCTTTCCTCGGCTTCCCTTTCTGCAGCTAATCTCTTCTCTTCCCTTTCTGCCTTTTGTTCTTCTAATTGGAGCCTCTTAATCTCCCTATCAGCCTCCAATGCTTTAGCCTCTTTGTCAGCCTCAATCTGCAACCTCTTAATTTCTTTTTCAGCCTCTAACCTTCTTTCGGCCTCAAACCTTCTTTCTTCGCGTTCAATAAATTTGTCACATTCAGTAGTGACATAGGTAATCATAACTTGCCCATCTAATCCCAACTCTTTTGCAGTCTGTACAGCCGCAGATCGAAATTTGGCCAGGTCCGCCATTTTATATCAGGTAATTAAATAAAATATCTAACTAAACAATATAATCTGTAATTATATATCCAATAGACAAAACAGGCACCAAGAGCTCAACCTTATTTAATTCTACCCAAGGATACCTTTTAACTTTTTATATTCCCTGAAGTGAATTACCCCCAATATTTATACTAGTAAAGGATTCAATATCCCGGACGGGACCCCAATATATGTGGTAAAGTGGGATGATATAAATATTTATAGGGACTTAGTGTACTGACTGAGATCAGCTGTGAAGGTATCTGTATCTAATATGTGTAGTGTTTTACAGATAACCTTACTTACTGCCACATATTTATATCTCAGTCAGAATTATTCTGGAATATTGTGTTGGCAACGTTATATGTCTAGGGTTATGCAAATGATGAAGTGTAAGTCACCACAACAACAACAACAGATAAACAATTTAATTATTCCACCACACTTGACAACACTGTGACACTCACAAACAGTCAACACTCTAGAAGACTATCTTAAAAGATTCAATGATAAATTTCAGATATATACAGATGTATTGATTTTTTCTACAATAGTGATCCTGATTCAACTACACAGTGAACCAGGCAATATTATAACATGTAATTACAAATATTATGTACACAGATATAAATGTGGTCTTTGCATTGACATACAATATTAGTAATCTATGTGTGTGAGTTGTGATGTGGTAATATGAAGTAATACTGGTTTTGTTCTTCAAGATAGATTCTTATTAGACATCATGACTGCATGTGTTTGTTTCTGTTGGAACTAGTATTGGAGATGTTCTCAGTTCCTGTCATTAAAACAATTAATTACCCCTCTTTGATTAATACAATTCATTTTAAGAGGAGGTGGTACAAATTGTTGAGCTCTGTTGGCCACGAAGGGCTTAACTTTCGTGATGGCGGCAGGCAAAGACTCCTCTGCTAGACTTCTTCACTGGTTCTGAAGACACCTCACTGGTTCTGAAGACACCTCACTGGTTACTACAGGGACCAAAGAGTATGTTGTAGCCTCTGGATTCAGCAAATGCTCAGACCCGGTGCGGCTTCAATAACTAGGACCACAGTCCCACAATTCAAGGAAATAAATACAGATACGTTGACTAGCAATGAATGTAGGCACAAATACTGGCACAAATTCCCATCTGCTTATGTTCCAGGCTTTTATTTAGCAAAAATATTAGCTGGCTTCAACGCACTGTTGCTTTATCAAGCTTATTTGAACTAGTGGTCTCGAACTAACGCTATCAATTAACTATATTAACAGACCTAACCAATCAGGCCATTTCTACCCCATCGTTTGAAAAAAAGTACTCTTACTTCCATCTCCCTTGACAACAAAAGATAGCATTTATAGTCCGACTAATCGTGTTTAGCCTTACATATCATTCCCTCCAATCAATTCAAATGTAACTTGTGGCCTATCTCCGTACAATGGTGGTCTAAAATTCTGCCACTGAGCGACTCCGAGTTTTTAGGTTGTCTGACACCCTCATTATTTTCTTTTGCCTATAATTTATTAATTCCTGGACTATTTGCGTAACACTTAACATATTCTGTGTCAGCAAGCCCTAAGGAATCCAAATATCTCAATCTAAGGGAGCTAGGTGGCTGCGTTCAAAATGTGCATTTTCTACCACCTCCTGTTCACTTCAATCCCCATGTGGTGTCTGGGTACTGTCATGTTTTCAAACGTAAATCCATCTAATGTCATCTTTCCTAATAAGCGTTTTTCAGGTTTTTTAAAACCTAACTCTGGGAAGGGTAGTGTTTTTTATCACTGTCCGTCTGAAATAAAGTTAGTGCATGTGGCCTTACACGCGTGTTAGGGGTGGCATTAATATAGCGAGACGCGTGTTTAGTGTTGCTTGCGTTGCTGCCTTCAGCCCTCCCTTCTTTCCATCTTAGTCCATCTGTTCGTTCGTTTTGGTAACGTAGTATAATTAATGTTAGGATTAATTTAGGTCATTAATCACTTGTGTATCTCAAGGTTTTTTCTTAGAACTGCAGTACACGTTTTATTGGGTTGTGGAAACGCATGTATTTATGCAGTGGCTTATATTTAACGTGGAAACGTTACAATTTGCAGACGAAGCATAAAACAAAGGGGATTTCGAGTACTGTCATTGTGACAGCACTGTTCTTTACCATTCTTCTTCCTTTTATAGAATTTATTTGTTAGGCTTTACATTTACTTTTTAATTTATATATGTGGATTAGAATTTCTCACGACAGCCAGGTCAACTATGAAAAACAGACATTGTAAATATCTGTGTCGTGTGGTAATTTGCTGAAGGAAATGTGGGTAAAAAATCAGACAATGAGTAAATAACGCTGCCAAACACATAAGCAGATTTGATAACAGCATAAGTAGAAATGCAGGGGCGGTACATTTATAAACATGTGAGCCCCGGGAGATTACAGGGTGTCTCTTATGAGACTAAGAAAGTATAGAACTACTGCTTGCTCTAGCTTGCCGTACAAGGTGACTAATATCTGGTTGTGCTTGAGGTTGGCAACCTCACCTTGTAAAGCAAATTGCTCAGATGCAACAGCTGCTAGAGCAGCGTTTCTCAACCTTTTTGTGTTCATGGCACACTTTTCATTTTTCTAAAAATTTACGGCACACCTATCTGACCCCGCACCTGAATAAAAAATGACAGTGATATTTACTAAATTAAATACAATAATGTGTGGGTACTTTAGATTAAAGAAAACTCTCGGTTCGATTTTCTTTTAATTGCATAAAATAATTAGAACAAAAGAAAAGACATACGAAATTTAATTAGGTCCAATCGAAAGATCTATGCTTCGTCCATGACCTTTGAACGTTGTTTATCAAGCAGCTTGCGTTTTTGTAATAGTAATATTATGACATTTCGAAGTATTTCTATTTTTGTTCAAAGTAGTTAATAGCTACAATTATTATTGAATGAATTCAATCTGTAAGGTCAGTTTTGCATTACATGATCACTAAAGATATACTTCATGTGGTAAATTTACAAAATTCTTGCGGCACACTTTGATAGACGCGGCGGCACACCGCTTGAGAAACACTGATCTAGATCATGAGAATGCTAGGTTCCGGCTTACTGTTAGGGGACCAACGACAGTTGTTGTCACGTGCTATGTAAGGAGAGCAAATTAAAATGACAATGTCGGCTAACATACAGATGGTGGTTATACAAACATTCAGATGGTGGTTATACAAACATTCAGATGGTGGTAATTCTAACATACAGATGGTGGTTATACTAACATACAGATGGTGGTTATACAAACATTCAGATAGTGGTTATACAAACATTCAGATGGTGGTTATAAAAACATTCAGATGGTGGTTATACCAACATACAGATGGTGGTTATACAAACATTCAGATGGTGGTTATACTAACATACAGATGGTGGTTATACAAACATTCAGATGGTGGTTATACCAACATACAGATGGTGGTTATACAAACATTCAGATGGTGGTTATACTAACATACAGATGGTGGCTATACAAACATTCAGATGGTGGTTATACCAACATACAGATGGTGGTTATACAAACATACAGATGGTGGTTATACAAACTTTCAAATGGTGGTTATACTAACGTACAGATAGTGGTTATACAAACATTCAGATGGTGGTTATACTAACATACAGATGGTGGTTATACAAACATTCAGATGGTGGTTATACTAACATACAGATGGTGGTTATACAAACATTCAGATGGTGGTTATACCAACATACAGATGGTGGTTATACAAACATACAGATGGTGGTTATACAAACATTCAAATGGTGGTTATACTAACATACAGATGGTGGTTATACAAACATACAGATGGTGGTTATACAAACATTCAGATGGTGATTATTCTAAAATACAGATGGTGGTTATACAAACATTAAGATTGTGGTTATACTAACATACAGATGGTGGTTATACAAACATTCGGATGGTGGTTATTCTAACATACAGATGGGGGTTATACAAACGTGCAGATGGTGGTTATACAAACATACTGATGGTGGTTATACTAACATACAGATGGTGGTTATACAAACATTCAGATGGTGGTTATACAAACATTCAGATGGTGGTTTTACAAACATTCAGATGGTGGTTATACAAACATACAGATGGTGGTTATTCTAACATACAGATGGTGGTTATACAAACATACACATGGTGGTTATACAAAAATTCAGATAGTGGTTATTCTAACATATAGATGGTGGTTATACAAACATACAGATGGTGATTATTCTAACATACAGATGGTGGTTACACAAACATTCAGATGGTGGTTATTCTAACATACAGATGGTGGTTATACAAACATACAGATGGTGGTTATACAAACATACAGATTGTGGTTATACAAACATACAGATGGTGGTTATGCAAACATACAGATGGTGGTTATTCTAACATACAGATGGTGGTTATACAAACATTCAGATGGTGGTTATTCAAAAATTCAGATGGTGGTTATTCTAACATACAGATGAGGGTTATACAAACGTACAGATGGTGGTTATACAAACATACTGATGGTGGTTATACTAACATACAGATGGTGGTTATACAAACATTCAGATGGTGGTTATACAAACATTCAGATGGTGGTTATACAAACATTCAGATGGTGGTTATTCTAACATACAGATGGTGGTTATACAAACATACAGATTGTGGTTATACAAACATTCAGATGGTGGTTATTCTAACATACAGATGGTGGTTATTCAAACATACAGATGGTGGTTATACTAACATACAGATGGTGGTTATACAAACATTCAGATGGTGATTATACAAACATTGAGATGGTGGTTATTCTAACATACAGATGGTGGTTATACAAACATACAGATGGTGGTTATTCTAACATACAGATGGTGGTTATACAAAAATACAGATGGTTGTTATACAAACATACAGATGGTGGTTATGCACACATGAAGATGGTGGTTACACAAACATTCAGATGGTGGTTATTCTAACATACAGATGGTGGTTATACAAACAAACAGATGGTGGTTATACAAACATACAGATTGTGGTTATACAAACATACAGATGGTGGTTATACTAACATACAGATGGTGGTTATTCTAACATACAGATTGTGGTTATACAAACATACAGATTGTGGTTATACAAACATACAGATGGTGGTTATGCAAACATACAGATGGTGGTTATACAGACATACAGATGGTGGTTATACAAACATACATATGGTGGTTATACAAACATACAGATGGTGGTTGTACAAACATACAGATGGTGGTGGTACAAACATACAGATAGTGGTTATACAAACATACAGATAGTGGTTATACAAACATACAGATGGTGGTTATACAAACATACAGATGGTGGTTATACAAACATACAGATGGTGGTTATACAAAGATACAGATGGTGGTTATACAAACATACAGATGGTGGTTATGCAAAGATACAAAGGCAGTTTCTATAACTTGCATGAAGACGCTGGTCCGGTTGCAATAAAATAAAAGAAAATACAAGAGCATATAGGGCAGTCATATGGAAAAATACAAAAAGTGATCATATAAACACATACAGCGGGTAATGTCTATATGCTACACAAAAAGGTAGAGCAACTCTAGGAAGGTTACAGGCGGCTGGCGTGATGCTGACCACATCACCCCTAGTGTGGCGTATGGGCACGAAAATATGGGCCTAATACCATATTCCCAATATGCCTCAAATGGGCATGTAACGGGATCATTTACCCATACCTTTTTACACACAGAGGTCGTATTTTTTAAAACACAAGTACAGATATTGCTCGACTTAGTACTTACGACGTACGCGACAGACGACGAATCAGACTTATGAAGGCCACACACACACAAAATTAAATTAAAAATAAAAAAGTGGGGAATATGTTTTTTAAAAATTGTCTATTCAAGCTTTTCAACCGAATCCGTTTTGTCATGTTCTAAGGGGAATGTGTGGCTTGGGATAATGTAAACATTCTCACAGAAGAGTTTTACTGCATTGAACTTTAAAAACATTGACTGGGTTTGATAATAAACAGTAACTTCCATTTGACGTGACATCACGTTCTCAGACTTCACACACCAGTCTCTGTTGTTGATTTGTGATATAATCGTGTGTGAACTGTTTCGCTATCATGTCTATACTGTTCAAAAAAAGAAACGCATAGCTATCCGAGGGCGCGTTTTTATGAGTTTGTAAGTAAAATTTGGTGCTAGGGTATATAAAAACCAGCCTCAAATGTTCTTTACAGTGTCAAATGCACGTGTTGACCTGAATTGCGTTCGTTTTTGTAATCGTTACAACGCAGTGGTCAATAGCAGTGGCGTATCCTAGTAATGCGAGCTAGGCGTGCTGCTACTTAAAATGAATATGTACGCCTACTATTTAACCCCTTTCCCTCTTAATTTAAAGACCAACTATATTCAATTACGCAACGATAGTTATTAGGGGTATTTGTCAATTATCTCCGAAATACTAACACTGTCACTGTAATAATCTGCACTCCCGGCAACTAACAAAAATTAATCACAAAAAACACTGGACGGACACAGCCGATTTTTACAACTCGAGAGCTGCAAGACCACCGCACGCATGTTCGTATTGTATTGACGTATCTGGCCATGACCCCGATCCACACAAATCAGTCTTCAAACGTGAAACCGAAAGGTACAGCACGCATAGTGACGGAATTACCCGAGAAACTTCGGGCGATTGCTACCAACCAATAAAAACTGCACTATAAAACGCGTCTGGGAAACTGAAATTAGATATACTCGTAGATTCTATGCGGGAAAATCCGTTATCCTGATGCGTGCGGTCCGAAAGCAGAACATTAGAAGAGAAATATTTTATAGAATAATAAATTAAATTTTTATTTTCCTTCGGGCATAGGTGTGCGCAGCACGCACAGCACACATGGAAAATACGCCACTGGTCAATAGTGTTTACGACGCAATTTTTGACCACAGCTCATGTTGCGCGCACGTGACAGCAACAAAATTTGGGGTGAACACTATTCACTGACTACGCAACTGAAACCCTGTAAAAGGATAACGCTACACACAAAATATTCAGTTCATTTTCAAGCAGACATTTATGGCGTCTCTATCGATAAATTTAAGGAACATTGCTATTGGCCAACTGCATGCAGGCGAAAGTCAAAGTCAGGTTGCCAGGCATCTAAACGTGCATCAGAGTACCATCAGTCAACTTTGGCACCGGTTCCAAGCCACTGGCTCAGTTGAAGACCAGCATCGCAGTGGACGGACCCAGAGTGACAACAGCAGCGGAGGATCGCTTTATTCGGCTTCGTCACCTCAGAGACAGGTTTACAACAGCTTCCTCAACTGCCCAGTCATTGCCTGCAGGACGTCATGTGTCTGATCAAACTGTCCGGAATAGACTGCATGACGCTGGACTTTGGGCACAACGACCTCACCGAGGACCTGTCCTTACGCGCCGCCATCGCCAAAATCGACTTCTTTGGGCCAACCAGCGTCGTCCCTAGGCAGCTGACAATCAATGGAGACGTGTCTGGTTTAGTGACGAATCTTTCTTTTTGTTGCAGCGTCGTGATAGACGGCGTAGGGTCTACCGTAGGCGAAATGAACGTTTTGCCCAAAATTGTGTTGATAAAGCTCGGCCGCACGGTGGTGGAGGTGCAATGGTGTGGGGAATGATCAGTTACAACGGAAGGAGTCAATTGGTGCACATTGAAGGAGGCTTGAATGCGCAACGATACGTCAATGAAATTCTTCGACCCCATTTACTTCCACTTTTGGCTGCCCAAAGGTCTGTGTTTCAACAGGACAACGTCAGACCCCATTGTGCATGGTTGACCACACAGTTCCTGACTGCCAACAACATTCTCACCCTTCCCTGGCCATCCCTGTCTCCAGACATGAGTCCGATTGAGCACCTGTGGGATGAGCTGCATAGACGTGTTTGTCGCCGAGACGTTGCTCCAGCCAATCGTCGTGATCTGTTCCAGGCACTCTAGAAAGAGTGGGCAGCCATCCCACAGGCCCACATCAGACGTCTGATCGCATCCATGCCCAGGAGATCTCAGTCGCTGATTGATGCAAGAGGAGGCCACACACCATACTAACGGGAAAACCCGTACGCCAAAAAACTCTCGTGACCCAGATGCAAAACAAGTGTCAATTGATTGGTTGAACCCTAAGGTATTCTTGTGTGCAATTTGAACAATTAACTCATTAAATTAAAAAAGTTATTGAATGTCAAAATGATGACTATGTGTGTGCCTTCAGTAGCTATGCGTTTCTATTTTTTGAACAGTATAGTAAGAGAAAGAAGAGTGCATACACTACTGGCTATCTTGTTCAAATGACTGATTTGTGTGTGCGTGTTTATGTACTAACTGTTACAGATTATTCGTAATGTGTGTTTGTGGCTGTTGTATGCCACATTTTGCACCTGCATTTTTTATGTACATCTTTAACAGTATTTTGTCACCTTTTTTTAGTACAGTAGAACACATTGTAATTTCATAAAATATTTTATTTCAACCTTTTTATTTATTGTACAGTGTATGACCTTAACAGATGATGATTTGATGGAATACGGGATTTGGACTTATGTGTGTCCATACATGTAAGGGGTGATTCGACTTACGACCACATCGACATACCACAATTTCGACTTACGACCACTTCGACTTACGACGCAGTGATCGGAATAGAACCCCGTCGTAAGTCGAGGACAACCTGTAAAGAGGGCAGTCGTATACTGTCAATCAGATAATGGTTATATAAATATTCAGATGGAAATATTTCGCAAACACACACAGAGCAATTCTACATAAACATATAACGAACAGTAAGGGTGGAATGGCATTAATCTGGAAAATTCTGGCTACCATCATTGTGAAGACAATCCGTGAGTGTGTGACTCGACTACCTTAAGCCATTTTTCACAAGACTAAGTTGATGGAAATTTCTCTCGGACCACAGGATACAGATATATACTCGAGTATAAGTCCAGAAATTGTTTTCCTTTTGGGCCTTAAAAATTACCCCCGACTTATATTCGAATCACACAAAAAATTATAAAACCGGTCATTGTAGGTCTCCCTCCTGCCCCCGCCCTCACAGCCGCACACTGATAAACTTCGGATATAAACTTGCTGCTTCATTAAATGTTTTTATCAAAGTATCTTAAGTAATACACATTTGAACTCCTATTAAGTCACGAATTTCTACTGGAGTACGTCTTGTTGACAAACCTTCTTCGTTTAATCTATCCGCAATGCCGTTACTTCGTTCACTAGATTCAATTTCGTCAATGTCATTGTCAGTCTAAATCGGGCCCTTATTCAATATCCACATCTGATTCGTCCACAAGTCACTTCTCAGATCCCAAAGCAAATATTCTACCGCCCGAAAGCCTTGGCTTTAAAAAAAATCATGAATAATCATAATAAATATCGCTTATTAAAAAAATATATGTATGAAAAACGGAAGCATTTTAATGTAGGCTTACTGAAATTTATTTATCTCAGGTCTCGCTAGATACCAAGATCTCGTTGCTACTTAGCATCCTGATCAAGTCACTTCTCAGATCCCAAAACAAATATTCGACCGCCTAGAAAGCCTTGACTTTAAAACAAATCACGAAAAATCATAATATCGATCGCCTGTAAAGTTAAATTCAGAAAAACGGAAGCATTTTAATGTAACGGAAATCTATTCATAACTCAGGTCTCGCTAAATACCGAGATCGCGTTGCTACTTTGCAACGACCGACAACAGCAATCACACTTTCCATGAGAACGAACGAACAAACGAACTTAATTTTCAAAGGGTTGGGAATCAGACACGCAGGCCTGTCTGACCTTCTGCCCTTTTTTTTCTCTCATCATTTAAATTAATTCATTTATTCTCACATGCATTTTACATATTAATGGGGCGATATCAAACGTGAAAGGGTTAACTGAAAGTGAAAACAAAAAATTACAGAAAGCCAAAGACATTCCAATACAATGCAGAAATTCTGAATCGAAGAAAAAATTATTCGACTTATAATCAGGTGTTTCATTTCGGACGATTTTTAAGTCCTAAAGTCTAGGGGTCGACTTACAGTCGAAGCGACATATACTCGAGTATATACGGTAGAAATCAGGTGTGTTTGAATTAATATATTGGCTCGGACCCGAGAATTATTCATACAGGAATCAAGGTCAGTGTATGCTCGTTTTAAATTATAATTCACATCCTTTTTATTTGAATTTACCCATTTATTTTAATTTAACAGATTTTTAACTGCAAACACTGTAAACACCATCCACACACTGTAGTTTCGCAAACTACAACATAACCGTTGCAGTAACAACCACATGGATATTGATGGTAACTATAGGATTGCAAACGCAGGTTGTAAAAGTCACGCAAACACACAAAAACACACATCAACAGATAAAAGTAGAAATTATTACTTATGAGGCTTTTGTTATTTTATTCATAACAGGGTAAGACGATGAGTATTGGGGAATCTTTTTTAACTCCACCGGTACCAAGTCAAAGTACCCACGCCTACGTACAAAAGTATATACGTACTTACATAGTTACGTACAAACATACGACGGGGCTAACAACAACCACACTTAGCGCAGATACGCAAACCACTACTGCAAAGTATGCAAGCTAACTGAGTTAAGCAAGCCCAAATTAAGGCCATTTGGAAAGCAATGGCTTAGTAAAGCTCATCGCTAAGACGTGTTGAATAACTACCGCCAGCCACAGAAAATCTTAATCGCTCGCAGTACGCACGAGGCGGCAAGATGAATACTGACTACGGCAAGTATTCTCAATCGCTTCGTCAGGAAGCAATAACTATCACCAAAGGTGATAAGCCATCTATTAAGATATATATATATATATATATATATATATATATATATATATATATATATATATATATATATATATATATATATATATATATATATATATATATATATATATCTTCTTCTTCTTCCGTCCTTAGCCACCGACAGTCAAAGCAGTCAGTGGCCATTACGCCTAGTGGCGTCTTAGGGCAACAGCAGATAGGTTTTCTTTGCCATTGTTTCCCATCACGCCTATTGGCGTCTTTAGGGCAATGGCAAATCAATCCATTTGCTGTTGTTTCCGTAATCGAAGTGACTGGCAAACGGGTGATCAGCCCGTTGGGATATATATATATATATATATATATATATATATATATATATATATATTTATATATATATATATATATATATATATATATATATATATATATATATATATATATATATATCTGTATTCGACTTCAGGAAAACCAGATTGATTACCACGTCAACACAAGCCAGCGATCGTATCAAACGCCTTGTATCGCATCAGTGATCACACAGTGATGCGAATATATTCATTTTAGTTTGATATATTTCAGGAAACTGTTTTTTTTTTTTAATCCAGTGAGAGCAGCTTATAACAGAACACCGAATTTATATTATTGTCCTCAAGTGTCTTTCAAAAGGATCATGCCAGCTTAAGAGAAACACAGGGTAGTCACTACAGCAGTCACTACAGTGACTAGAGGAACAGTGGATCGTGTGATAAACACTTACGTACATTCCACACTATATTACAGTTAACTAGCTATTGAATTGTATTCACCCTACTGTTTGATTTAACCACGCCATTCTTTTATTACCGTTTTTGGTACATTTATTCGTGGACACTTCTTTTCAGGCATAAAACTTCTTTGCGTATGTATAAATTTGTGTGTATATCCTTTAATCAATAAATCTCGTCACTTGTGTGTGTTATGTATACAACCTGAAGTTATCACATTTGTAGCGAGAAGAAAGTGTGTAAGACTTAAGATATATTTCCGCTTTCTTTTCACTCTTTGTGAAGGCGAAGGGTGGGGGCTTGTGAGCCATATGACATAGGCAAAAGCCGAGCATGGGATAAAGTGTCATGGAATATTGATTCACTGGAGCTGTTTTGTGAATTTCCTTTCCGGCTCCAAAATTCGCCATCCGTGTCACCTGGTTGTTGGTACCTCTGAGCCACCTTTCCTTCTTTAACAACCAGGTCCAACCCTTCACGGTTAATTCTCGGATTAACCCTGTGACAAAATGAGAAGGCGAATAAGAGAGTTAACGAGCAAATAAGAAGACGAAGATGGAAATTAACGAGAAACATGAAGGCTAAAAAGGCATAACTAAAAACATGTATATACATAAATATCCAATACCAACCTGGGCAGAATAGTTTGTTTCTGATTCTGTGGTCAGTTTTCATACAAATTTACTTACGTGAATAAAATGACGCAGTATTTAATCCAAACTGGCAAATCGTTGAAGATTTGTCCCAAATGACCATTCCCGTATTTCCGCATTCGCAAAAGAATTGAATTCACACAATCCCAATACGAAGACTATTTTCACGAGTAAATTGTTGAAAAGTGAAAAAAAAATAAAAAGAAAATGCGAAACAAATCTTCAAACGAGGCTGTGAATCTCGCTTGCCAGAAACTTGCCGGGGGGTAGTAGAATTCTCCGTTATCGATGACTCATGAAAGTTTCACTACAGTCTTGTCCCCACGGGTAAAGGTTAATCCACAGAACTACAGAACCGGCGAGTGTGAGCCGACCAGAGTACCACATGACGCACGTGATCGGTCTGGGAATACTTTCGACACACCGTGGCCCCTTCGCTAGTTGTTCCCAGCTACAAACGAATGTTGGATGCGCGTTGAATATTGTGTGGCAATTTTTGTTCACTCCTTCTGCCTATGTAGCTAGTTTTGTTTTGTCTAGAGGTTTGTTTGCTATTGCGTGTTCCGAGTTTTTTTCACAAAACCGAAGTCAACACCTCAGTCTCTGTTTCGACTAGCACGAGCCAACGCGCACGGCGCTCACGCCATCTCTTCGCGCCAATAGCTGACGGCGAAGATAAAGCGAAAATACCGACTCCTCTCCCCGCCACGCCGTATTCAGACGTTTCTCGAATATACGCTGAGAAAATTGCATTAAAAAGTGTGCTTAAAATAGCTGTGATCGCAGGTGGTATACGAAGATGGTACTCACAGAGAAATGGTAGTATGTGATCTAATTTGGCTATGAATAAGTACTCACTAAGAAATAGTAGTAAGTTTTCTACTATGGCTGTATTCACAAAGAAATGGTAGTAGGTTTTCTATTTTGGCTATAAGTACTCACAAAGAAATGGTAGTAGGTTATCTACTTTGGCTATAAGTACTCACAAAGAAATGGTAGTAGGTTATCTACTTTGGCTATAAGTATTCACAAAGAAATGGTAGTAGGTTTTCTATTTTGGCTATAAGTACTCACAAAGAAATGGTAGTAGGTTATCTACTTTGGCTATAAGTACTCACAAAGAAATGGTAGTAGGTTATCTACTTTGGCTATAAGTACTCACAAAGAAATGGTAGTAGGTTATCTACTTTGGCTATAAGTACTCACAAAGAAATGGTAGTAGGTTATCTACTTTGGCTATAAGTATTCACAACGAAATAGTAGTAGGTTATCTACCTTGGCTATAAGTATTCACAAAGAAATGGTAGACAAAACACAATTAGACACATTCTGGTGGACTGCAAAAGATATGACCAGCAGAGGCAAAACATTAAGACATACTCTGCAATACTCAGAAGGTAGAAATGAGTGTAGAAGATCTTAAAGGCATTAAGGCCCCATCAGAAATACAAAAGTTAAGAAAACACTATATTACAAAAATAAAAGCTAACGTATAAAAACATACAATAATAAAATAAATAATGATGCTAGTCAGTAGTTTACAGTGGTGGATCTCTTCTCCCCCCCCCCCCCCCCCCCCCCCCCCCCCCCCCCCCCCCTTCAGATAAATACGGATTGACTATAAATAAACCTCCAATCAACATTAAATGTATACCAGTATAGACAGTACCATTTTTCTGAACAATGCAACAATAAGAACTATAACTACAATTTAAAAATACCTACGAGAGAAACAATACAGCATAGAGCACAAAATAAATACACAACAAGAAAACATTACCATAAATTAAACACGTCCTGATATAACCAACAGATCCATGTATATGGTAGATGGTTGAAAGGTCCGTGCTACAAAGAAAAGTAGTGAACACCTTAATAAAAAAAAACAATAAATGGCAGCAGGTTATCTATTTTGGTTATAAGTATTCACCAAGATATTATTAATACTTCTTCTTCTGCAAGTACCGTGCCTAGTGGCATAGGAGATCATGTCTCTCCACAACTTCATGTCTCCAGTACAATTTATCAATTCTGTTGTTGACTTCTTTCCATGCCACGATGTCAAACTGTCCAGTATTTGCTATCTTTGTCTTCCCCTGTCTCTTTTTCCTTCAATCTTACCTGTTGTTACGATATATTCCAGTTTTCCTCTTCTCATAACATGCCCAAAAAAAAGTTGATTGCTTCTTTCTAACTTGTGAAATAAGTTTCCTTTTCGCATTGGCCTCTTTCAGGACATCCTCATTACTCTTTTTGGCTGTCCGTGGTATTTTTAACATTCTTCTGTAAAACCACATTTCCGTGGCCTCTAATGTCTTCCCTGTTTGTTTACTAATTGTCCATGACTCATTCCCATATGTCAGGATTGGTTCTATATAACAATGAAGAACTCTCTTTCTTACTTCCAATGACAAAGAATGGTTGCATAAAATACTCTTCATTTTATAGAATGTTGCTTTTGCTTGAGCTATTCTGCTCTTCACTTCTGAGATGCATCTTCCATTGGTTGTTATTAATGTGCACAGGTGTTTGAATTTATTGACTTGTTTTAAAACGGTTTACTTTACTTTGATAGTTCATTCTGGGGAAGCCCATTTCTTTGAGACGACCATTACTTCTATCTTTTTGCTATTAAGGCTAAGGCCTTTATTGTCACCTTCTATCACTATTGTATCAGCCATTTCCTGCAGCTCCTTTTTGCTTTTTGCTATTAAGACTGTATCATCAGCGTATCTCAAGTTGTTTATATTATGTCCACCGGTTGATATTCCTGGCATGCCCTCTAGAGATCTCATTATATTTTCACTGTACAGGTTGAACAGATCCGGTGACAGCACACATCCCTGCCTGACACCCTTTTTTAACTTGTTGAAACGCTCCTATTTGGCTGCTAATTCTTACAGCTGCTGTTTGTTGCCAGTACATGTTCTTTATTATCCTCAAGACTTTACCATCAGTGTTGATGCTTTCTAACATTTTTATAATTTCCTCATGATTCACTTTGTCAAATGCCTTAGTGTAATCTATAAAGCACAAGTACAGATCTGTCTTTCCCTCTACGGCTCTTTCTATTAATGTTCTTATAATATATATATATATAGCATTGTTTGTGCCTTTACCTTCTACAAATCCGCACTGTTCATCACTGATTTCTGATTAAATTGTATTTCTCACTCTTCTCATAATAATTCGTAATAATATTTTGGTCACATGACTCATTAGACTAATGGTGCAGTGTTCTTCACATTCCATGGCTCCAGGTGGTAAAGCTATGAATATGGATTTTAGCAGATCATCAGGTATTTGACCACTGTTGTATATGTCAATTAAGAGTTGTATTATCACTTCTACTCCAAATTCTCCCAAAGCTTCCATTTCCTCTACTGTTACATTATCTAGTACAGGCGCTTTGTCTTTCTTCGTGTGGCGCATGGCATCCTCTACTTCTGCCACAAGTATTGGAAGTCCTTCACGACTGTCCTGGTTGTTCAAACCTGGTCTTTCATCATCATACATCTCCTTAAACCTGTATTTTGTAAGTTAGAAGCTGTTGTAATCTTGTGTAGCTGTGTAAACAGACTTTTTGCTCAGAATGGCAGAGTCCCAAAAGCTCCATGCCTTTTACCTTAATCTAGATTTTTCAGCCAAAGAACTTTGTTCTTACTTCGGTGCGAGAACAGCAAGAGAAAGAAAAAAATAAAGAGGAAAAAGACAGGATGGAGGCAGAGAAAGCCGCACTCCCCGAGGAGAAAGCGGCTGAAAGGGAAGAGAGAAGGATGGCCAGACAGCACGAAAAGGCCCAAGCTGAAGAAAAGGAAAAGCGAAGGCTCACGAAGTCGCGGGGATAGAAAAGGAAAGAGCATTCGCTAAGGAAAAGGAACAGGCCGAAAGGGCATTCCAAGAAAAGAAGGAACAGGCCGAAATAACGGAAAAAGAACAGTAGAGGGCTTTCGCTAAGGAAAAGGAACAGGCCGATAGAGCCCACCCCATTAGATTGAAGGAATAGGAGATCGAAGGGAGAAGAGTGGATTCTAGTTCTAACAATGGCTGGTCTGGCAGTTCTCAGAGTAGCGATGGGGGAAACATGTCTCAGGCAGTTGCTCCTCTGGGGGTGCAAGAATCTTCTCCTGGGAGTGCGAGACGTTATGATTAAATAATAAAATCACTTATTGCACACTTGCAACAATCCACATGCAAACTATTATTTATCATGGTGTAATATTATAAGTCTAAATATAACACTGTAAATTAATTTGCAGCAAAATATTTTACAAGAATAAACATCATTACATTATATTCATTTAAGCATGTGGGCACAAATAATTTTGATCTAAACCTTGTTCAACCAAGAAGTATTTTAGCAGCAAACATATGAGAGCTCTCATATATTCTTCGTTTTCCGTCGTATTTCTGTTGTTTGGCTGAGGGCTGTAAGCCGTTAGTACGCCGCGGCAGCGCAAGTATAAGTCACGTGATTGACTCAACCCACAGATTGCGCCTTCGCCATTTTGAAAAAAAAAAAACTTATACCACTCTTTCCTTGTGACCAGGCAGAATGCGGTTATTGTTTTTCATATTTTATTCAAAATTCAGGTTAGTTTTATATTTTATTGTTTTCAGAGTGTATTAGTGTGTAAAAAAAAAAGACATTCAGTTACACGCCCATTGTGTTTAATTGAGTAGTTTCAGACAAAAAATCGTATATTTTAATAACCCGTGCTATATCAAAGACACGCAAAAGGGACGACGTCTATGTTCGATATGGTGTCACTTGTACGACAGAGAAAGATGGAACTCAACGACCACAGTGCACGTTGTGCTGCTCTACATTTTCAAACCTCAGTGATGTCGATTCTGTTCTACAATGAAAATAACAATATTATACCGACATGCACTTCCATCAAGAACATTGTCAGGGAATTTAAAGAATACTTTGTCTACTGCAGTGTCCGTAGCAAATGTCATCAGAGGACGTGCGCTGAATCATCGCAAATTTCGGGCTTTTTGCGAAGACATCTGTGCTGCTCACTCGGTGCTTCTTTTCCACTTGTGGGTCAAGTGACTATCTCGGGGACGAATGATAAACAGAGTTGTTTTTTTTTTAATGCGCGAAGAGATAATTTAGTTTGTTACTAACAAGCGCCACAGTTGAAAATATATTCAAAGGGGCAGAATGGAGTAAATTAGATGAGAATTGGACTAATTACCAACAAGTCATCATCAGCCTTGTAGAGAGTACAGAACTTGGGCCAATGGGAGGGCACAGCTGGAAATTGATTAACTGATAAATGGTCATGCTGGGGATGATGATGTCATGATGATGGGTCTGTAATCCATGGTGAGAAATCAGGGTGGGGTTTCTCTGCTAGAGTAAAGGGCAGAATCGTCGCTGAACATAGCGGGGCTTACATGACAACAACCTCCAGCATGTGAATGGAGGTAGAGGCAGCTGCTGATGCCTTAAGGTGGTTGTCTGAGACTTCATTAACAAGGGCAGTTATTGTGTCAGACTCACAATCCATGCTTCGGAAGGTCCAAAATGGATGGCTCTGGCATGAATGGAAAACCTCCATAGAAGGCTCGAATCTTCAGGATCTGGTGTGGATCTAGTGTACTGGTCATGCAGGGGTGCGCGGCAATGAAAGAGCTGATAGACTAGCATCAAGAAGGTGAATTGGATATGGATAATGGAGAAATACTGAGGGCAATAAATGATCGCCGGTGGGTTCTTGTGTGATAATTCACCGGCGATGAAAATTGTTGAAATGTTGAGGGTAAACGGAGCATCGTACTTTTTACGCAACAAAAAGACTTTTGCCATCCCCTTACGCGACGTCACAAATCTCTTCCTCCCCCCTTTCCCCTTCATATTTTTAACATTCTGTTTGTATCCGTTATCATGTTTTTTAATGAGTGTCCGATTGACAGAGTGGTTAGAGCGCTGGTCTCTTGCGGCTAAGGTACCGGGTTCGATTCACGGTATCATCGTGCTCCAGTCGTCCCAGCTGTGAATGGGTACCTGACTTTGCCCTTCAGTTAGGGAAGGAAAAGGCAGCGATGAAAGGAAATGGTCACCCCCACCTCTCGATGCTGGACCTAGTATAGTGAAGTCTCTAACACTTCACTCCCTTACGGCAGTATCTGCTATGCGACTACCTTTACCTTTTTTTTTCATCATCATCATCATCATCATCATGCTCCTTTGCGATTTGTAGGGCAGTGATGATAAAGATATACGACCTATTTTCATGTCTCTTTTTGAATACTTTCAACGATTTAACGTATAGTTCTCGAAATTGTCTTGTTAAGATGATTGTCAATAAATTTATTTATTTATTTTTTTTTTTTTTGGTGGGGGCAGAGAGAGACAACAATAATATTCATCATCATCAGACATATCAATATCTTAGATCGGCTGAAATGGATCTCAGGCGTGTTCTGTTTTTACTCTTGATATTGTGATGGAATATTTCTTGTCCATTTCCACTAATAGCGCTGTCTTCCTCTTGCACGTTTGCCTTTAACTCCGCCTTCTACTCGTATTATGGTCTTTAGTAAGGTACTGTGTCTTTTTACAAGGCCAACATATTTTTTACTGATACCCTCATGGAGAAATACGGAGAGTTCAAAACAAGCTAAACAATTGACCGGAGGATACCTGGAAGCACCGAAAAGAGAAATGGTATACACGGATGGCACAGACTATTATCAGAACACCCGCAAATATCGAACACGAAGACAACCAGAAATCGATTATCAGTTTAAATACCCAGATATGGTTGATCAAGAGATCATTTTAGAAGCCTATCGGAATACACAGTCTCCTAAGGAAAAACGTAGCCCCACGAGGAACACTGTACACCTAGTTATACAAGATCAACCCAGGTTGCAAAGATGTAGAGTAAGCAACCTTCGCAAAATCCCATACACTTCGAATCGATGTAGATCACAGAACGATCGAGCTGTTTCATTCCCTACACAGGACCATATAAATTACATTGCTACAAATCGACGTCACTTCAATCCACAGAAGAGAGACTCTTACCACCACCATCACCCAACCAGACGAATAATCCCTTTGATGTCCTGCCACACAACCGGATGGATAAATTGCCGTAGTGAAAGAGAGAGCGCACAAGTACATTACCGTTTAGAAAGAGATAGCGCACAAGTACATTGCCGTAGTGAAAGACAGAGCGCACAATCTTGGCGGACTGAGAGAGAGATTTGCCGCGCGAAGACGGTGTTAGATTTTTCGCTCGAATTTAAGAAAAAAAAATGTAAGAAAAAAAATGTAAGAAAGAGTACGGTGCTCGGTTTGGCCTATAAATGTCAACAACTTTAATTTCCCGGTGAATAAACACACAAGTACCGGGATGGACGACTGATAGGATGCATACGGTGTGTATGCAACCAATGCGCAACAATTAACTTTCATACTCTTCGGTTTTTGCTGAGGGAGACTGAGGACCTATGTGTTTGCCTGGAGTGCAGTGACGTCGATTCTGATCAACAATAATAATTACTAACAAGCGCAGTAATGTTGCTGAAGAATTTGAAAAAAAGAGAATCAATCGTTCGGTTGGCGCGTTTATGCGATATATACACTCTGTGTTTAGGCGATATATACACTCCGTGTTTATGCGATATATACACTCCGTGTTTATGCGATATATACACTCATCTGAATGAATTAAACACATCCGTACAATGATTTGGGAGGAACATAATAACGGCTAGAGAAAAATTGTCTGCTTTTATTAGTAAACTTTCAGTATGGATAAAACATGTAGAAAAATGTAATTTCGCCAATGTTCCTTTGTTTGATGAAACTGTGTCGGAGAGTGAAGGCAATACAATAATTGGACAGAAAATTGCCATTCATTTGCAACAGCTGAGTGACTCTTTCCAATGATATGTTTCCACGGGAAATATTAAACAGTTGACAGGTGGATACTGGATTCAAATGGAGTTAAAACAAATGAAATTAGACGATTTCAAATGTACTCGACTAGAACCATTTCTACAACTAGCAGAGAGAACACTGCATATTTTCGTGCCTTTTGCTACAGCATACTTGTGTGAGATGAGATTTTCTTCACTTGTAAATATAAAAACAAAGGCCAGAAATCGTTTAGATGTGAGCGATGATATGCGTGTGGCTATATCAAACAAAGAAACCCGTTTCAAAAATATAACTGAAAGTAAGCAACAGCTCACCCGTGTGTTACCGGGGCCCGAAAGGGGAGCAAAGAATAGTAACACTGTCCCCTGCCAAGCATGTCGTAGAAGGCGACTAAGGAGGGTTGGGCATGGGGCCGGTTACCCCATCCTGTAAAAAAAATTTAAACCACAAAAAACTTCAACAAATATGGACAAGTCAAATAAAGAAAATAAAACACAGCCATCCAAGACAGGGGAAGGTCCTCTCGCGGGGAGGCGTATGATGCAACACAGAGAAAGCCGAAAGGAATCTGTGTTGCTGACTAACCTTCTTTCTTCTAGGAGAACTTCCAGATTTGGCACCTGGAATGTTCGGACATTGAACGAACAAGGGAAAGTGGCACAAGTAGCAGCAGAAATGAGGGAATACAAAATCGAGGTTCTGGGAATGTGTGAAACAAAGTGGAAGGGGGTAGACAGGAAGAAACTCATCACAGGTGAATTGGTGCTGTCCTCAGGACACGAAGACGAAAGTTCACACCACAGTGAAGGGGTAGCTCTTATGTTATCTAAAGAAGCACAGAAAGCACTCATTGAATGGGAAGCTGTGGGACCCAGAATAATAACAGCTATTTTCAAAACAGCTAAAAAGAAAATTCATGTAAATGTCATCCAATGTTATGCACCAACTAATGACAAAGAAGAGTCTGTGAAAGAAGCATTTTATACTAAACTACAGGAAATTATGGATAAAGTAAAAAGAAGAGACATCATAATTTTGATGGGTGACATGAATGCAAAGATAGGTACAGTCAATACCGGATTTGAAGAAGTCATGGGAAAACATGGGTGGCTAGGCTAATGAATGTAATGAATGAAAATGGAGAACTATTCGCAAACTTCTGTGCTTCAAATCAACTGGCTATAGGAGGAAGCATGTTTCCACATAAGAGAATACACAAGGCAACATGGATATCACCAGACCATAGAACAGAAAATCAGATCGATCATATATGCATAAAGAAGAAGTGTAGATCATCATTGCAGGATGTAAAGGTATATAGAGGAGCAGATGTGGCATCAGATCACCATCTTCTGATAGCCAAAGTAAAAATGAAACTCAAGAGATATGCAACAATGCACGCCTTAATCAAATTATAGTCGCAGACAACAGTTTAATGTAGGACAGCTAAGAAATCAAGAAACAAGAGACAAATTTGCGGTCACAGTATCCAACAAATTCCAAGTGCTCCAACAGTTGGAAGATGTAGAGAATACAGAAGACTATTGGCAGCAGGTAAAAACGGTATGGAAGGAGACATGTGAAGAAATACTGGGGAAAAGGGAAAGACAACAAAAAGCATGGATAACAACAGAAACCATCAATAAGATAAAAGATAGAAAAAACAAGAAAGCAGAGTTAAACACCAGCAAAACCAGAAGTTCCAAAGCCAAGGCTCAAGAAGTGTACACAGAAGCAAACAAAGAAGTAAAAAAGAAGTATCAAAAGAGACAAGAGGAAGTATATTGAGGAGTTGGCAAGAGAGGCAGAAGATGCTGCAGCCAAAGGAAATATGAGAGAACTGTATAGCAGCACAAAGAAGCTAACAGGGAAATACAAGCAAACAAGTTGCCTCATAAAAGACAAGAATGGAAAACTGCTCAGCAATATAAAAGCAAATGAAGAGGTGGACGGAATATTTTTGGGGACCTTCTCAATAGACCAGCTCCACAAAACCCGCCGGACATCCAGCCAGCAGAAGAAGAGCTACAAATTAACGGTGAAAGACCAACGAAGGAAGAAATAAAGAAAGCCATAAAGCATAAAGAGCCATAAGAAGGAAGAAATAAGAAATGCCATGGAAAAGCGTCTCTGGACCTGATGGCATTCCAGCAGAGGCCATCAAAGCAGATATCGACACGGCTACAGAGATGTTATATAAATTACTTGGTAAAGTCTGGGAAAAAGAAGAGATACCAGCAGAATGGAAGGAAGGATATCTGGTTAAGTTGCCTAAGAAGGGAAATCTACAAGAGTGCACAAATTATAGAGGAATAATGTTACTATCAGTGCCAGGAAAAGTATTAAACAGGATTATCCTTGAGAGATTAAAAGAGTCCATAGACAAGAAACTGAGAGATGAACAAGCAGGTTTTCGACAAAAAAGATCATGTACAGACCAGATAGCCACTTTGAGAATAATAGTTGAACAAAGTCTGGAATGGAATTCACCACTATACATCGGATTTGTGGACTACGAAAAAGCATTTGACAGTGTGGACAGAGAATCACTTTGGAAATTGATGAGGCATTATGGAGTTCCCCTGAAGATCATTAATTTAATAAAGAAAACCTATGAAGACATGACGTGCAGAGTTCTTCATGAAGGACAGCTTACAGAACCATTTGGGATAAGAACAGGAGTGCGACAGGGATGCCTCTTGTCTCCATTTCTTTTCTTGCTGGCAATAGATTGGGTTATGAGATCATCGACAACACACAACAGAAATGGAATCCAGTGGACTCTGACTAAGCAGTTGGATGATCTGGATTTTGCTGATGACTTGGCTCTCCTGTAACATAACCGTAATCAGATGCAGGACAAATTGAAAACACTCGATGAGAGGTCACAGCAATTGGGTCTGAAAATACACAGGGAAAAGACAAAAATAATGCGAATAAATGCAGGTAATGAAAACAGGGTTGAACTTGAAGAAACACCAATACAAGATGTAGAATCATACACATATCTTGGCAGTAATATAGACAAAGTTGGAGGGACAGACAGCGATATCAAAATAAGAATACAAAAGGCAAGAGGAGCTTTCATTGCATTGGGAAATATATGGAGATCAAGAGAAATAGGATCCAACACGAAAATAAGAATCTTCAACTCAAATGTGAAGTCAGTCCTATTGTATGGCTCGGAGACATGGAGAACAACAAAGACAACAACCAAAAAGCTACAGACTTTCATAAATGGGTGCTTGCGTAGAATAGAGGGATTAAAATGGTATGACAAGGTTACCAATGTGGAACTGATGACAAGAACTGGACAGGTGCCAGTGGAACAAAAGATGAGAAGAAGACGATGGCGATGGATAGGACACACACTGAGGAAACCTGTTGATAGCATTACAAGGCAGTCCTTGTTCTGGAACCCCCAGGGCAAGAGAGGCAGAGGAAGACCAAGAAGTACGTGGAGAAGAGAGTTGGAAACAGAGGTGAAAATGATGAGGAGAACATGGAAAGAACTTGAGATGATGGCACGTGACAGGAGGACTTGGCATGTGTTTGTTGAAGGCCTATGCTCCTTTGGGAGTGGAGGGTTATGAATGAATGAAGCAACAGCTAAAAAAAAGTCATTAAGAATTTATAATTATATAATTTAATGAAGTAAAATTTTATATAAATACATGTGTATCTAGTGCCACACGTTTGTTTTAAAATTCACACCATTATTAAATAAATTTTACATTCCTATTTGTCACATATATTTTGGGTCGATCTCTTGTCCTCTCCGGCTGTATTCAGTTACATTTGTTGTGCGTACTGATTACGTGAAATTTCAGTGGTCGGCACATTTTCTTTCTCTGCTATCAAGCAGATATTAGCTATTTTCTAATCCAATGTACACTCCTTTCTGTGATAATTCGTCATGTTGCTTTAAGCTTCTCTGATTTGCTAAGATTAGGCACAGGTAAAAAACTCAGATGGGCCGGTCAGTTCGTACAGTGACCGAGCGTTGCGTTTACCTAAGGCGTGCCGGGTGATAAATCATCCGCTTGCGGATCAATTACAGACACGCACTTGACAGTCGAAATTTTGTAATAAGCTTCCGGCAGAATTATTACGAAGATATTACTTGAGATAAAAGTAAGAAGTTATTTGTAATCACTGACAAGAATAGTACGGAAATCTCACTTCCATGTTTGGAAGACATGACCTTTGCATTAACGCACAGAAATTTCCTAGTGGAAATATTTTGAATTACTCCACCAAAACACACAGGTTTTGAAACGATTGGAGGGAGATCGAAATATAGAAAAAACAAAATTCCTGATTGGACCCTACCAAAATCGTAACAAAGTTCTGCAGGGGGAGCGAAGTGTAATATAACCTGACACTTTATTCAGTTTAGAACACTGTGAAAACTCACCTCGCGCCAAAAAGTCAATCAGACCTTGCCAGAGTTAGGAATAGCAGCAGATTTCATTTACCAGACCGGACCTTGTTCGAGCATCTTGAGAAGGCCCAAGAAAACTCTACCATTTTAACATGGAAAACCGGAATCTCAGGAAACTGTAACACAAAGTCAAAGTGGGAACTTCTTGCTAAAATACCAACACCATTACCACGTGTAAGAGGTACCGTCAAGCTGAATTAAACTATTTCTCTGAGCCAGCAGTCTGTGCGCCTAAAGATTGGCGTAAGTTTTACATTTTAAACTCAATGGGATTAATATTAATTCTCATCGAGGGTAAAGTTCTGAGATAGATGGGATGGTGGAATAGGAAGAAGGGAGCACATAAGTATGTGTTAGGAAACTCAATACTCAGAGGGTATTTGTTTCTCTTCTTTTGTAACACTAGTTGGTGGTACCAGTTGAGGGTACTATCTTTGGAACAGGTGAGGGTATAAGTGGCTTGAAGTCGACGCCAGACACCATCATCAGACGGGTCTTAGAGACACGAGACCAGCTTCGTAGTTACTCCCTGACACTTCTTGGAACGTGCTACAACTTTCAAGCTTGACCAGTGACGAGTGTGATCCAGTCATCCATCTACAAAGAACCAAACATCAGCTGGAGCAGAACAGAAACACATTGGCAGCTAAGTAGAAACATAAAAGCTGACAACGGAACTATCCAATTTTTAACTCCATAATATCAATTGATGATGACTATTATTTGTTAAAGAATTATTCTTTTTTATAACTGTTAAAACATAATTGATTATTAAATTTGTTACTTGTATAAAGACAAATCTAAAGTTGATTTAATCATTTTGAATGTACTACAACCGCATATCTCAGACAGATAGTTTAAATACACTTAAACAGAGCTATATATAATAAGAAGAGGGATTTCGCTGACTTACCTCAGCTGCGGGGTTGAAAGAGCTATGGAAATATAAGAAAACCCTATCCTTCACAAAAGTTGACGGCAGATACTAGCGTTAACATTTGTTCAGCCTCATGTAGCATTGTTCTCGCTTTTCTGAATGTGTAATACTCCCTTGAGGTAGAAGCATCATTATCCTACAACTCTGCCAGGAGTAATCCTGTGCGAAAGCAGACACCTTTGAGAACCCACATTAGTTACTCTTGAGTTTTGGTGACTATTGGACCACTACTGCAGATCTAAGGGGAGGCAACCCGTGATACAATTTCGGCAGTAAAGCACAATTTTCGTTCTTCATAGTGAATACAAATTAGATATTTTTTCATGGCGGTGCGAGAACAAATTTCGATAACTTAAGGGGTGCTGGCAGCCGACAAGGTTAAAAACCACTGATGTAAGGGGTGCCAGTAGCCGAAAATGTTTAAAACCACTGATGTAAGGAGTGCCAGTAGCCGAAAATGTTTAAAACCGCTGATGTAAGGGGTGCCAGTAGCCAAAAGATGTTTAAACCACTGATGTAAGGGTGCCAGCAGCCGAAAATGTTTTAATTCACTGATGTAAGGGTGCCAGTAGCCGAAAATGTTTTAATTCACTGATGTAAGGATGCTAGTAGCCAAAAATGTTTAAAATCACTGATGTAAGGGTGCCAGTAGCCGAAAATGTTTTAATTCACTGATGTAAGGGTGCCAGTAGCCGAAAATGTTTTAATTCACTGATGTAAGGGTGCCAGTAGCCAAAAATGTTTAAAATCACCGATGTAAGTGATACCAGTAGCCGAAAAGGTTATGAACGACTGATGTACGGGGTACTAGTAGCCGAAAAGGTTAAGAACCACTGATGTAAGGGGTGTCAGAAGCCTAAAAGGTTAATAACCACTGATGTAAGGGTGCCAGTTGCCGAAAATGTTTAAAACCACTGATGTAAGGGGTGCCAGTAGCCGAAAAGGTTAAGAACCACTGATGTAAGGGATACCAGTAGCCGAAAAGGTTATGAACGACTGATGTACGGGGTACTAGTAGCCGAAAATGTTTTAAACCACTGATGTAAGGGTGCCAGTAGCCGAAAATATTTTAAACCACTGACGTAAGGGTGCCAGTAGCCGAAAAGGTTAAGAACCACTGATGTAAGGGGTACCAGTAGCCGGAAAAGGTAAAGAACGACTGATGTACGGCGTGCCGGCAGCCGAAAAGGTTAAGAACCACTGATGTAAGGCGTGCCAGTAGACGAAAAGGTTAAGAACCACTGATGTAAGGCGTGCCAGTAGACGAAAAGGTTAAGAACCACTGATGTAAGGGGTACCGGCAGCCGAAAAGGTTAAGAACCACTGCGGTAGAACCAGTTGAGAAACCAGAAAACAGGGCAGGAATTTATTTGTAAGAAGTAATGTCCACAATGTCACGTGTTGTCTCTGAAGAGACAAAAAAGGACTAGAATTACTGCACCATCAGGCATGTCGTACAAGGCAACTAATACAAAGTTGTACATGTGGCTGGCAACATCATCGTGTAAAACCAATTGTCACAGCTACAAGATCATGTGACAGCTTATTGCAGGCTTCCTGTACATGGACGTGTTACAGTGATGGTTGCGTGCACCGTAATGAGCGCTAAGGAAAATGACAATGAAGGCTTGAAGAAAGTCTTTGTATTTCCTGACATTCAAAACACTTTATGTCATGCCTGATTTTCATTCGTCTATTAATTCACTGTTAGTTTTTCAATAACCATGATATATATAAATAAAGTATCAACTTAAGAACGCCTGTTTCCAAATGTTAATGTTATTAAATAACTGTTTACAATAATCGACTTTCCACTTCTCGTATCTTCTTGGTGTGTTAAAATTCTCATCTTTGATGTAGCGTGATGAGGTCAATATGACAATTCGAACACCATTGAGAAAATTCGTATAATTTGTTTTCTGTAATTTCACGCATGATTCTGTCTGATTGCCAGCGTTAGCGACATGTACACTTATGTATGCTGCATGCCTTCGGGCTTGTCATATACTATAGTATTGTGCAGAATATAATTTTTTTTTAAATCGAATTTTCTAAGAATTCTTGAAATATTCCACTTTTCAGCTCTCTTCTTTTTCTTTTTTTTTTTTTGGTTGGGGGTGGGGGGGGGGGGGGGGGGGGGGGGGGAGTCCGCGCATAGACTCATTAGCACTAATTTAATAAGACTGTTATAAGGTAACAACGAATCCTTAATGGGCCAGTCGATTTCCGAGTATGATTTGTATTATATTAGTGCATTTCTGTTAAATATTGCTCTTATATATATATATAATGACAGGTGAGTTGATAAGCATAGCTGGGGGGCACAGGGATAAACTATATGTATGGGCCAGGTGGTGTACTGAACACTCAAGCCCTAGTGTTAAAGTTGACATTGATTTTGTCCCGACTTTAATTCATACAGTCCAGTTGAGTGTGTGTGTGTGTGTGTGTGTGTGTGCGAGCCTGATACAGACTAATCCAACCGATCTGCAGCAACATGTGTGTATATGTATTAGATTTACACAACTGAATTATCTGTTTGTGTGTGTGCATAGGACTTAGATTTACACAGATACAGATTGTGTATATTACTGAGAAGTATACTTGTCAATGTGTCTGTATGCGTGTATGTTTGCGCTCGCGTGTAACTTATCACAACTAAAATATGTGTGTATGTACGTATAACATGTAGAGTTGCCTTCCAGAAATACGTGACCGCTTGATTTCAGTGTCAGTGAACGAGTAAGTTACCCGCTAAAATATGGCAGGAAATACCTGTTGTAATGTTTCTGCTAGATGTCCTCATTTAATAACGCTAAATAACGTGCATCTTTGAAACGTTGCCTGAAGTTGACACCATTATTTTACTCATTTTGTCATGTTCCTTTCTCCTATTTCTGGCCATGTTAGTCACAACGGCCAAATCCAGACCGTGTGGCTGAAATTTACGACAGACGTGTTCTAAAATTGCAGATCAGATCCCGTCCCTCAGATTACAAGTGGGTTTAATTTTGAGCATATCGTCTATCTCATGGTACGTCTTAAGCCTAGCCGCTTACACATCAAACATTTATTTGTGTGAGGCGACCTGATATTTGCGTGTATTATTTATTTCTCGAATTTTCTTTCTGGTTCCCCCCCCCCCCCCCCTATTAGTGGTCGTCCACATATAACTGCCACACAGTAAGAGAGAAGAGGTCTAAAATTGTATGACGTAGGGTTGTGGTGGGGGAAGGAGGGTTGAAAAATCTGACGTCACACACAAAAATACGAGTGAGTCTCGCTTCTTTCATAAATTTTGTCGAAACCAAGTAGATTTTGTAACCTCCATCCTCATATTCTACATTTATCGGCAATTTTTGACAACTCCCTCGTTGATGACTTACGTTAATATTATAATCTGAGCTGAAATATTGGATAGTTGTTATAACTTTGAATTGTTTTAAATAGTTATCAATTATAATTTCTTGTTTAAAATACTGCAATACATGCCTTTCTAATAAAGCATGTTGATCTAGAAGCAAAGTGTCTTCTAGTTCGTTCAAAGGAGGAGAATCTTGCTTTGCCGTGAGATGATAAGGAAGAGAAATCATTTATAACAACTTCAGTTTTTAAACCCTTGAAGTAAAATGTGGATTTTCTATCAAATTTAACATTATTTTATGAAACTTTGAACATAAGTAGGAGCTGAAGTTATTGATGTGTTTACTTTACCTGTAATTTTTTTTATTTTTTTTTTTTATTGTTTTAAATTAAATTAAGCCAAAATAAGCGATATTTTTATTAAAATTGGCAGCATTTAACCAGCAAAACAGTTATTGCAAAAGCCGGATTAATTAAACACTGTTTTACTTGAGAGATTATTATTATTTAGTCTATGTATACTTGGTAATTAATTTCCATTTGAGTACATTCCTTCTTTTCAGTGGTACCAAAAATAGAATACAAAAAACTCTGGGGTTAAAAAAAGGGGGGAGGGGGATAAGAAATTTGTGGCATCAGATAAGAGGGGGCGTCGTTCTTTTTTTTTGTGTATTTTCTCTCGCTCTGCCATTATCTATTTATTTCTCATTTTCAGAGCACAGACATTTGTGCCCCAGTCACTGTTACATTTTTACACATCGGTTCGTGTCAGGTCAAGTCGTCACTGACCATCCTTAAGGATTAATTGTAATCGCTTAAGTGATTGCACCAGATTGATATCAGGCGTGAAAAATATGTTTACGATTACGTAACCACTTCCGCCTAGACGGGTCAATCGGGGAGTGTCGCTTCAGTGTTCATATAATAGACTAGGATTAGTGATAAGTGACGCAGTCACTTCCTCGAAGTTACCAATGATGATAATTACAGATAATATCAATCTGGCGAGACATTTGAAGAGTGAGCTTGTAAATGTGATAATACTTGACGGAAACCACACTACCTTATATGGAAAGTGACTTTTGAAATTCACATCTTGTGTGTCACGCAGAATTTTCCCATGAGGAAGTTGTTGGGATAACCCCAATGTAACACGCATGGTTGAATGCTATTGGTTGGCATTCTAAATGTAAAATTACAACACTCTTGATTGGAGCCTTGTCAAATAGTAACAACAATGTGAGTGGGCCGAAAGTTACAATACAATCTGGCACTTTCTCCGGTCTAGGGCACTGTGAAATTCAACTCGTCAGGAAGACAGCTAGACAAGCTAGGGGTGAGGAATAGACTCAGGATTCTACTTTAAAGGACCGGACAACGTGTTTGAGCTTTTTGTGAGCTTTTTGTGACTTTACACAACGACGAAGGCTACCATTATTATTACGGTAAGCCCAGAATCTTAGGAACCTGAAGTCATAGTGGCATTTTATTTGCAAAGTAATACCCCAGGTCACGTGTAAAAGGCATCTTAATCAAGTTGTCTTAACTATTTCTCTGAGCCAGAAGTCGGTATTCCCAAAAAGAGATTTTGGGGTAAGTTGTACATTTTATAATTCTATGTTTTGCATTTATTAAAATGTGAAAATTGCTAGTGGATGTCCAAATCATACGAGGCTGGAAACCTCAGCATATAGAATGATGGTTTCACAAACTACCACTGCAAGAGCTGGTGACTGCTTTGTGCGAGTTTCTCATAGAGAACCGAAAGCCAAGGTGGTCCCAAGTTCCATATGGAGCAGGGAGTGGATGATGACACAATGATGTAAATACTTATCATATTAACCTTTTCAACCAGTGCAAATGTAAATTTAAACATATCTAATATAAATGCAATTGATATTTTCCGCTCACTGGCATTAAAATTAATGCTCAAAGAGGGTAAAGTTCTGCGGTGAAATGAAAAAAGGTGGGGGGGTGGGGGGGTAAACACCTGACTTTTGTGTCAGGACACCCATTACTGAGGAGGATATTTGTTTCTCTCTTATTTCATGATACTAGTCGGTGGTGCCAATTGGTGGGACTATCTGTGGGAAAAAAAGTGTCATAAGTGGCCTTTAGTCAAAGCTAAACACCATCATCAGACGGGTTTTGAAGACGCTGAACCAGCTTCGTACTTACTCCATGATACCTCTTGGAACGTGTTACCGCCACCAGAATTGACCAGTGATGAGAGTGAACCAGTCTACAATCTGCAAAGAATAAAACATTGACAGGAGCAGACACTAACCGGCCTCTTACTGGCAGCTAAGTACCCATTTAAAGGCTTCCAAGTGAACTTTCCCAAGAAGAAAATTCCCTTAACTAACCATAACATCACATGTGATTCGTTTTCAAAGAATTATTCGTTTTTACACTGTTAAATATAATTGATTATTAAATTTGTTATCCGTATTTATACAAATTTATAGTTGATTTAATCATTTTTGAGTGTACTGCACTCGTATGTCTCAGTCATTTTAAAATACACTTAAATCAGTGGAGGGCTCAAACGAGCTAAAATATATAATAATTCTTTATAAAAGGTGTTGGGCAGATAAAAAGTAACAATTGCTCAGACCATTTCAGCATTGTTCTTGATTTCTGAAAAATCTTATGAATACTCCCTGAAGATAGACGCATCATCATCCTTCTATTCACAACTCTGCCAAGAGTAATCTTGAGCGAAGATAGATACCTTTGAAGATCCTCGTTAAATACTCTAGGTTTGGCCATTGTTGGACCATCACTGCAGAGCAAGGGGAGTAAATCCCGTGACAAGTAGTCTGGGTTTTGGTGACGAAATGTGACAAAGGGGGAGGGGAATTTTTTTAATGTCAAAAATTGCGTGACGTCATATGTGGACGACCCCATAGTCTCTCCTTTTTTATTTCATTTTTATCTTTCAGTTGTGGGTGCGCGCGCCATTACTTACCAAGATTTATTAGTGTGGCCATAGTCTTCATATTTGAATGCGCGAGAACGACAGCTGTTGTCTACGTCGTATCATTTTTCTTTATTTTTGTTGTCTTATTCGTAGTTCTCACCTTTTTTTTTTTTTTTGTTCGTTTGTACCTGACGAACACCTTCTGGTCGTAGTGCAGCCACTTTGCTTTGTCCTAGAAAGTCGCATTACCTATTTTCGTGTACTTCACTGAAAACATTACTGCGTATACCACAAACTCTCCCTTGTTGCCTTGGCGGTGTTGCCGTTCGGATAGTCCTGGGTTCGATTCTCCAGCGAGCTTATCGCTGCTGTTGCTTTTCTGTTGTCTAGTTTTTTAATCCCTTATTTCTCCCGAGTGCCTGAAACATACCTTTATGAGTGTGATATTTATTTATTTAAGTACTGTTTACAGGCCTCGGGTTTCCTCTCTTTATTTATTTAAAATGTTGCCTATTGAGTCAAAGTTTCACGCCATTGTTCCTTGTTGTCACATTCTTGAATCTTCTCTGGTCTCAAAACGAGAGTAGCTGTATAATTCCTTGCACCAATGATTAATCAAAAACTTATTCAAAATTATTATAACAAAGGAATGAACCATAGGATTGGAAACAAAGCCTTAAAGGCAGACATGCCCATAAACTACAAATTGTAAGATATCTAGAGAGCCAAAAATAGCATGCAATAAAAAAAACTTATTAGACTGCATCTAGGAACAGGCTATTTTATGCTAGCGGAACTCTGCTGTGTTACATATCTTGAGAAAAATGCATTGCACATTATCTACTAATATATAAGAAATATGAACAACAACAACAAAACTACTAATCGAGAACTTAACAACACAAAACTTACCACCCCAGCCGCTAGAAACTGCTAAAAATTGACATAAGCAGGGAGCATAGTAAAACATTTTATTACCAAAGCAAGAACAAAAAAAATAACAACTACACGCGCAAATGATTTCGATTAAAGATGAAAAAAGTACTAAAACTAATTTAAACATACTAAGCCTAAGAAAGCGATAAAAACAACACATACACTGTTAACGTAGTGAATCAAATAGAAAAAAGACACAGTAAACAAAGTCTATGTCGTGATTCTGAGAAATTTCTGTCACTTTTAGCCGAGTGGTCTGCCCTGTCTTGCTCCCTAATTTTTATCTACGCCTACTTTTCTGTCTTATAGCTCCTAATAGCGCAGATTTTGGCATTGGTCGTGTCAATCTTACGTTGGAAAGGCTAATTCCACCCCTTTACACGTGGACATCGGCATCTAGCTAAAGGCCTTTTTATTCTGCCATTCTTGTAGATGACGGCTAGTTCCCCGTATTCTTTGATTTACAGAGAATCGTGGACACGGGAGAAAACTTCTTCCCTTTTGTTTGTGCCGCCATCGTCTCGTCTCGCCAACGCCGGTCGCTCGTAGAACCGCCAGCGCGGCGGCAGATTACGTCCTTTTCCTGTATCTTGAGTCGCCCGGGGAATCTCTCCCCTTGGTCTTACGTCTGAATTTGTTTCATTTAGTGCACGTGCAAAAGCCATCTGCAGACTCTATCTGGCTATTTAAGAAAGAGGTCTCTATGACTCAGTACCACTGTCTCAAGAAAATTCTGCCACTGAACAAAGTGATATTCTGCGCCAGAGCTAATAACAGTTGTTAGTGCAATAATTATTCTGTATTCGATAAGCTCAATTACTTATTTAATTCATAGGGGTGTTAGCTTAATCTAAGGAGATCTCGTGTTACTTTAATTCATGTTAAATAAATATACATTATAAAATTTTTCGTGACCGGGATGCTCTGAATTATATTAAGTGAGCCACTATACATTATCATTAAGTGTTAGCTAGGCGGGAAGGGGGGGGGGGGGGTTCTTAAGTTAGAAACAGTGAGCCAGTGTAACGTTATTTTTTACCAAGTTTTTTTTTCTACTTGGTTTGTGTGTGTAGAATATTGCCGTAATGAGTTTTTTTTTTTTTTTTTTTTTGCTATTTGATATTTTGAGTGTAAGCACAATGCTCAATTTTTGATAACTCATTCAGTGTTTTCCCTATTTGGATGATTATCACTAGGGCCCCTGTAGTTAGCGGAGACACCTAAGAGTGGTCTCGCTTTGCCAGAGTGTGTGGAACTGTGTAGGTGTGTGTGTGTGTATTTTTAGCTTCAGATCACCTTGCGATGCAGCGCGTCAGACACGCGTGGCGTGTAAACAGAAACCTAGGGCGGGAACTACCGAGGTAGCGTTTCCTAGGCATAACTGAGCAAAGAGGGTGAGAGACGGGGTTTGTTTTGATTTTATGAGTGAGAGAAACGGCGAGTGGAAAGTGGAAGTTGTTTATATTTGCATGGGTGAGAGACTAACTGACGAATAGGCTACAGGTAGTAATGAGATATCGCATTGCTGAATAATTTTCAGAGCCTTGGTCAGCACGTCTGTGCTTCCTGATGTGATTTGCTGCTGTCAGGGGATTACTATTGTCCACATAATAATTATTACCAGGCAGTGTACGTCATACTGCCAGATTTCAGTTATCAGGCTGGGGAGTGGATTACGTAACCACAGCATATTGTTGAAAGTGTCTTTTGCTCCAGCACATACGAACTGTCGCCTTTGCCACCCAGTCATTTTCGGCAACACTTCCCGACCCATTAACAGCCAGTTGATTTGGACTATTCCACTATACATCGATATCTGTTACCTACACGTAAGCAGTAGCCTTGCGTGCTGGATTATTTACCTTCAGCACATATTGCCACCAGTTGCAGTTAACCATCATCTCAACACCTACGGGGTGTTGCCTTTGCCATCCAGTCAGTTTCGGCAACACTGCCCGACCTATTGATAACCGGTTACCGCTGAGTATACTGACATAACGACCGAGAGGAGTAGTCAGTTTCCAGTACTTGTCACCTGTTTTTATAGTTCAAGTCTTCATTATCCAGTATAAGAGGTGCCCCAGCGCGCCTACTGGAAACTCGCTCGCCAGCAAAAGGTCTCGTCAATTGGATAGATTTGGATCCGTGAGTGAAAGTATTTCTGCACTCGATTTAATCTCCTCCACCTGCTAGTGTGGCCTCCCGCCACCGGAAATTATGAATGCATAGGATTTATTACAACACTGTTACATAGAGAGCTTATCTCCATAGCCTGAACATTTCAACCTAGGTGGAACAGTGTAGTGGTTTTTATTCTAGCAGAGAAAGTAATTTACTTACCAGGATTATTACAATAAGGATTGGCCGTATCCTCGCGAAACTGGGGGCCTAACCCCTTTAGTTAGAGTTTCTTGGAAGTGAGAAAGTGTACGGGCGTTGGTAGTTTGGAGTGAGACGTTTTGCCTGAGAGAGTGAGTGAAGTCTTGTGTTATTTTTCTGTGGTTGTGAACTGATACATTCCCTAGCCCTTCAGAGCTGGTGAAGTCATTACTTATTTTTTTTTTTTTTTTGTTCAATGTTGTGGTTTCTTAATAAATATATTTATATGTACTAAGCGGTCAGAATTCACTCTATTCTAATTGTCACTTAATGTTTGCTGTTGTAGTTCTTACTGTAGTAGAATATTCTATTTAGCAATGGAGGACTGACGAGGGTACGATATCTCAAACAGAGTCCGAGTATGGCTGGGAAGTAGACCCAAGATATTGGATTATTTCTCTCTTTTCTCCAGAAGTCCTACTTCTCTCCATATTTTCATTAGTGACTTTAATTGTCTCTATTTCGACATTACTCATTCATATTCTGTCTAAACTCAGACATTCTCTATTTCCATACTCACGACAATCTATAAACCCCTTAAACATAACAGGGTTAATGAGAGACATACCATACTGAAGAGCGTTGAAAGGGATATTATGTATAATGTCGTAAATTTATTTTGAGAGAAAAGAGTCGTAGAAATAGTGGTCCGGTTTAGAGTGGAAAATGATGATGGAAAGCTCAGTGATAGAAAATGTAGAGATTTAATAGTTACTTCACAGCGTGCTGGAGGAGAGTAAAGACAGACTTATTTACGACAAATCGTGTCTCTCAATCTTCTCTTTCACTCTCCTGGTCAAACAATTATTTGCCAGTTTTCCAGACTCGCATCTGCGCGCTCACCGATTTAGTGTTTTCAAACACACACACGACGTTGATACAAACTATATTAAACGAATAGGGGAAATGTTGGGCTTTGGGTATATCCAACACACAGAACTAAATGAGTTTATGTGATTTTATTCACTATAACATCAATCACTAAAAATATCAGATATTACATAAATTATCATAAGTACACAAATGCAAATAACAAGTTTGGGAGGGGGTGAAGAAGATTGGTATCGACTAAGCCCTTCCCGCTCATTAGACAAAGACAAACCCAGTCCAGAGATAGATAATATCAGGAACACGGGTACGTTAACCTAACAGTAAAGTTAATTACTCTGAAAGAGGTGTTACAAAATTAGGTATAAGTGATAGAAAAAAAAACCTGTTCTTCCCAGCTGTTCTTCCCTTTACTAAGCAAATGGAAAGGAGGTGGTTTTAAACAGAGTTAGCAAATTATCAACTATCCCGCTTAAAGGAACAATGTAGGGTATACAGAAAAGATATATGTTACCAGGTAAGCAAGTTAACAAAATGGTCACACAAAAGAATTAATTTCCTGTCATTCATACACGCGCTAGCAAAGGCCTTCACTCATCTTGCTCTCACTTACCGATTGTGAAAAAATCTTGCACTCCATAGAATAACACACCAGCAGTTACACCTCAACTAAATGTATGAGTGTTTGTTCAAGTTCTAGCCCCAGATTAGCAGGTATGCGGTCAGCACATAAAAGGATCCCGTAATCGCTGGAAAATGAATCTGTAGTTGTGTCTCTTTTCTTAATAACAGTTTCTATGGGAGGGCACGGTCTCTGATACCGGGGTGAGGATGGTGTGGTCTATTTGACTATGCCGCGGATAATAAAATTCTTACGCGTGCTGGTACACTTTATCCGTGAGGTATGGTTTAAGTCCAGTGAGAAAACTAGTCACATCACTGTTCAGGAAATTATGAATTATCTCTCTGTGTCAGTAAACTAACAAAGCTCGGGCCAGTGATCTTCTTCCCGTTACGACTTAAGTTGTTTGATGGTGCGTTAAATTTGTCTTTGGGTGTGCTTTCTTTGCTATAAGTTAGATAGCGGAATTCCAAACATAGAATCGCCTCAAAGATTAAAAATTTTACACAGTCTCAACAAGTTCTGCGTCAGGGGAACTCTACACACTGTTTATGCTTTGCTTTGCTTAGATTGATTTCTTTATTGCTTTCTTAATGCTGGGATCGCACAGGTTACGATCACTCTGTATGAAAGAAAAAAAAGACATGTAATATACCGAAAACAAATAACCTTCTAAAGCGCGATGAATTTCCCGTTAAGCCTATTATATATATGCTCGCGTATTTAATTATGTATTTAATAAACACTGCGCGAGTTCTAGTGGTTAAAACCCCACATCTATAAAACTAGGACTTAACTGAATTTATTAATTATAAATTCCTTCGCGACTTTAAAAGTTAATTTAAGCATCTATTATCTTTTGAAATAATATAATAGATAGATCATTATATTTAAAACTGGAACTCTTGAGATGGTTTAATTAAATAGATTTAAATTAACACAGCATCCCTTTAAATAGAATGACTGAGCTAGACCACTGATCACTTTACACAATATATATTACCGCTTTGCACAGAAATAGAAATCACTGCAAATATATATAAAATCCAGGGGAAAATCTATAACAAGATTTCAATAAAGCTAGTGCTTCTGTAAAGGTCTGGCCAGCGAGTGATAACGTGTCTAGTTCTACATGGTCTATTTTAGCTAAATAGACCATGTAAGTTTGAGTGGGACATGATAAACTTGACAACTTATTTGATCTCACGAACTTTTGGGGATCTGACCGCCAAATCAAGAGAAGAAGCCGCCCCCTGGTCTTCGTATCCGCTCGCTGCTGCCCGTTTCGCTTTCCCCCGTTCGCTCGGTTCCTCGATTGACACCGAGACGCGAAATTAGCGGCAAGCAACTGCGTCTCGTATCAGGGGGAAAACTACTGTCTTTGATAGCGCCGATAGTCTCCCCTAAGATCCCCTCGGTCTGTCTCTTTGATCTCTCGTCGCTGTATCCTACATGAGTCCCGGTGGAATGCGTTCTGGCAAACGATAATAATAAGTTACAACAATGTTACAATGTTATTTGAAAAGCTGTTCAGGGGTTCATTGTCGTATGTTATGTAAAAAGAACAAACCTTATATCTTTAAATCATCCATCGATCATCCATTTAGTCAGGGAAAAATTCACTAATCAAACTAGACGTACGTCACAATCGTCCCCACTTTTAGACATGAAACCATTTTTCATGTTTTCATTTTTGACAATGGAGGGGACCTGATTGGTGATTTTAGGATGAGTGGTATCTTCAGTTTGCTCTTCTTCCTCTGTAGACCAGTTTCTACTCAGGAAATCAGCCCCGACATTCTGTCTTCCCGGAATATATTCCACTTTGAAAGAATAGACGCTTAGAAGGAGGGCCCCCTCAACGCATGATCCTAGCGTTAAATTCTTTACTGGCACACTCAAGAAATGCTAACGGAGCGTGGTCCTGTTTGCACCGTGAACGATGTACCATAAAGAAACTCATGATGGCGTCTGATACCGTCAATCAGAGCAAGACATTCCCTTTCAACTACGCTGTAGTTCCGTTCCGCTTTATTTAATTTCCGACTGCCATAGGCAACTGGAAATAATAGCATGTTCAGGTCACTGTCATCGGCTTGAAGCAGTGTTGACCCGATGCCCTGACCTGACGCGTCGACTCTCAGTACAAAAGGTTTCTTGAGGTCAGGCAACCTCAAGATGGGGTATGCAGACAACTGTCCTTTCAAAGTGCTATACGCGTGTTCGCACTTTTGATCCCATATGACCTTATCAGGACAACCTTTCTTTGTGAGGTCAGTCAGAGGTGCCGTCAGTCCGTTTGAAAGTTCTGGATGTACTTCTGATAGTATGCACATAGCGATATGAAGGAAACGTACGTCTTTCTTCGTTCGGGGGTCTTTTTTGCTGCCACTATTATTTTCTCCACGTTCTTCTTAATAGGCCAACTGCATCCGTGAGAAATAGTGTGCCCCAGGAAGTCTAACTGTTCAAACCCGATGAGACATTTGCTAGGTCTGGCTGTGAGACCCGTTTCCTGTAGTCTCCTGAGGAGCATAGCAACCGTAGCAATATGTTCTTCATAGGTTTCCGATGCAATTAAGATGTCATCCATGAAATTATGGATATGGGGACTTTGCAAAAGTTGTAGAAGCTTCCCCATCATCCTGGTGAACACTCCTGGTGCGTTATGCAAACCGAACGGCATCACGTTAAATGTGTAATGTCCTTCACTAGTGCTGAAAGCTAACAAAGGTTTAATTTCCTCCTTGACTGGTATTTGATAATAACCTTTGCTGAGGTCAATCTTGGAGAAGATCTTCGCTTTGCTGAGCTTGGTGAACAACTCAGAAACAGTTTGGAGAGGTTCGGGCTGGAATTCCGTTACAGCGTTTAGCAACCTGTAATCAATGCACAGCCGAACTTCCTGATTGGGCTTCTGCAACAGCACTACGCTCGAGCTGTAAGGAGATGTAGACTCACTGATAATTCCTGCCTGACGCAGCTTGTCTATTTCTCCGCGAAGTGCATCAGCTTTAGCGTACGGGATGGGGTAAACTCTGGTTTGAACAGGGGTCTCGTTTGTTAATTTCATATCAAATTCAATGAGATTTGTTCGACCAGGTACATCCGTTAAGACTGCACTGTACTGTTTTAGTAGAGCCCTAGTTTCTGTTTGTTGTTCTGGTGAGAGATTGTCGCCGAACTTGACATCTTTAAAGGATTCTGTGGTTGCAATGGATACTCCATGCAACCATCATCATCTTCCTCGTCTTCCGTTGCTATGGCGACAGCCAGGAGATGCTCGGAGGATGGCACCGGTCTTTCCAAATATTTCTTTAGCAGATTTATGTGGAAGACCTTCTCCTTTCCTTTGATGGAGATCTTGTAGTTGGTACGTGAGATCTTTTTAAGGACGGTAAACGGTCCTTGCCATCCGATGCGAAGTTTATTGCTTCCGGTTGGAAGTAGCAATAGGACTTTCTCCCCTGGTTGTAGTTCTCTCTCTTTTGCAGCTTTGTTGTATATTTTAGTAATTTTAGCGCGGGCTTTCTTAAGGTTGGTAGTAGCTAGATCCCATCCTAGCTTTAGCCTTTCCTTAAGCTCAGATACATAATTGCTTGCAGAGACGACTGTCTCGTCAGCCTTCTGGTCTGTCAGGGACCGAAGTAAGGCTTCTAGTGGCCCCTTAATAGGTCTGCCAAATAAAAGTGTAGCTGGCGCAAAACCCGTAGACGCTGGGGTACCTCTCGGTAGGCGAATAAGGCAGCCGATATATATTGGTCCCAGTCTTCCGGTTTCTCCTGACCCAGCTTACGTAACATCATGGTGAGGGTACCGTTAAAACGTTCCACGAGCCCATTTCCGGCCGGGTGGTAGGGACTTGTGTGGATATGTTTGGCCCTCAAGATCTTAAAGATCTCCTCCATTAACAGGCTACGGAATTGGGATCCATTGTCCGTCAAAACTTGTTGAGGGAATCCCAACCGTGTAAAAATTTGCACAAGGACTTCTGCGACATGCTTGGAATTAGTGCATGGTAGCGGTACGGCTTCGGCCCACATAGTGCAAGTGTCAACTAAGGTCAGGATGAACCTGTTCCTTCTTTTGGTCTTTTCCAGAGGACCAATAATGTCGACAGCAACCCGTTCAAATGGAGTCCCTACTATTGGCATTTGCCCCCATAGGTACTGGGGGTGTCAAGTGCTTGGGTGCTACCCGTTGGCACTGGGCGCAGGATTTCACGTACCTGACAATGTCAGAGTTCATTCCTGGCCACCAATAGTGGTTTTTTATTCGCTGAATAGTGGCGTTTTGTCCCATATGTCCGCTAAAGGGAAGAGAGTGCCTAATTTCTAAGATCTGGTTTCTGTACAGCGTCGGTACTAGGAGCTGGTTATTCCCCGTGTCCGGGTTGCCCGTTCTACGATACAATACACCATCCTTAGAAAAGATGTCTCCGTTGTGTCTGGGGTCCTTAGCCATGGGCAGTTTTTTAAAGCAGGGCGCCAGAGTAGGGTCCTTTTGTTGCGCCTCCTTCAGTTCATTCGGCAACAAGTTTGGCGCAGGCTCCCTCTCCTTCTTGGCTTGCCCTCTTGTGGTTACCGCTGCCACAATCGGCTCCTTAGGTCTCCCAATGAACACATATCTACATCCCAGGATAACTGGGTAGATCGGATCATCCATTATGGCCGCTTTAATAACTCCTCTGACAAAGTCAGAGTGTATTTTTACCAGTGCGATAGGAAGCGTCCTGGGTGCATCACTCCTGAAAACTCCACTAAGTTTGACGGTTTCCTCTGTCTCCTGACCGGGTTTGACTAGGTGCCTAGCGACAATACAGTCAAAACTTAATCCAGTGTCAAAAAGACAAGTAGTAGAGGTACCGTTCAAAATTACAGTTCCTCGAGTTGAGGGTCGGTCCCCCTCAGGTTGAGAATCACTGACATTGACTCTACCTTTCGAGGCTGTATGCAAACATCCAATGCGGTTTGCACCGGTTTGTTTGCCCTGATCAGACGTTCCTGGTGTAGGGGTCTTCCCTTTTCCTTGACCTTGGTGGCCGCGCTGCCACGTAGGCTTGTTGGGTTGATCAGAATTTGTGTTGGGGGGGGTATCGGGTTTTGTAGAATTTCGATTTTTCCTGGGGGGGGGGTTTCTGGGTATTGTTATCTCGTTGGTTATAATGTTGAGAGGAAGTGGAAGAATAGGATGCCTGCTCTAGATTCTGTTTTCGAGATGGCTCATCGGTGGGTTTTACGTTTAGTGCTGGGAAGTTCGGCCATTGCATTGCTATAGCGTTCGGCTTTATTGAGTATGTCTTCAAGCCTGACTGCCCCCTGTTCAGCCAAAAATCTACTAGAGTTTCATTCGACACTAAGTGGATTTTATCTGCTCCACGAGAAACAAGTTCGAGGAGTCCCTCATATGAAAGAGGTAGGTCAGATAATTCAATGCACTTTGTCAGATAACCCGTGAGACGTGAAGAGAACTGGGGAAATGTTTCCGTGCTCTCTTTTCGGCTGTTTCTGAACAACTGCAGAAACTTTCGGGCAGTCAGCTCAACCTGCTGTAGTAAGGCCTTTTTCAACATGTCGTAATCATGTTGATTCGGTCCCAGCTTTGTGTACACGTCATAAGCATTGCCTTTCAGTGACGTTGAAAGTTTGAGCGCCCAGCGGGTACTCTCTAACCCATAAAATTCGCGAGTCTCTCGAATTTTTCTAGGTAGCTGTCAATTTTTTCGTTAGGGCTAGGAAAAGATTTCTAAAGAAAACGACATAGCAGTTAATTGGGCAGATTGAGTACTGGAGAGGTCCATTGATTGAGACTGGGGCGAAGACGGCTCTCCGTTAGTCGAAGTAGAGGCGCCCCCGACTCTCTAGAGCCTTAAGCGCCAGTTGATGCTGTCTTTCCTTGTCTCTCTCTCTCTCTCTCTCTCTCTCTCTCTCTCTCTGCGAGTTTCCATCTCTGCTTCAATTTTCTTCTGTTCCAAAAGACGTTCTTCCGCTTCTTTCTTATCTGCCCTCTCCTGGGCTTCTCTCCTCTCTGTTCTTTCTTTCTCTTCCTTCCTCTCAGCTTCTGCTCTCTGTTGCTCCGCCTTCCTCTCAGCTTCGGCTCTCTGTTGCTCCACGTCATATATTTCCAATTCCTGGTTAATAAACGCGTTTGCAGCTTCTGCATCTAATCCTGCCTCTTTCGCTTCCAGCCTCAAGATGGACCTCATCTTTATCCTCTCTGCCATTGTTAAAGAATAAGATGAAGTATGCCTAGAGAACTAGTAAGAAGCAACGCGAAAGGGAGGAACTCTGAACCGCTACGAGAAAAAAACACAAGTATAAATTTACCTGTGTTACCTCCTACCTGTACTGTGCAATCTTTTCGCTTATATTATCTGGCAATTAAGGCTCTAACCGCCAGCGACTATGACACTAAATGGGAAGTTACTCTGGTAAAGAATCTACTATTAATAACAGTAGAGAAAAATTTATATTAAAACGATTTAAAAGAAAAAAAAATTTTCCCTAAATTTTAAATCTCTGACAACAAACTCCGTCCCTAAAGTCAATTATTGAGATGAGACGTTGTTAACTTAATTTTTAAAAATCAGAACAATCCGTCTTTAGCTAAGCTCAACTCTTCTTAACTTCAAAAAACCTTAGTGACTGTAAAACAATCACGCAATCCCAGCAACTTTTATAAAGAAAGAAATATAATTATCTCCGCCAGAGGATAATAAAATAGCAAATATATTTGTTTATCTGTACTTTCTACTGCTGTGGAGAGAAAACAACCTGTAAATATGCTGTGTGGACAACCCAAATACTTAAGGAACGTTTGTCTAGGGGTGTAATTATTTATTAATTTCCCTAATTCACAAAGACAAATCATTCACACTCTACCTAGTTAGACCCAAACTAAATCAGACTCAAAATATCTTTAACCCGGCTATGCGATTGCCTCAAATGTAGCTCAAGATCCCAGAACCAGCCCACAAATATGTGTGCATCAAATGTATCTCAAAATTATCCCAGACGAGCCGGCCAAATATTGGCGTAAATTTATTTTGAGAGAAAAGAGTCGTAGAAATAGTGGTCCGGTTTAGAGTGGAAAATGATGATGGAAAGCTCAGTGATAGAAAATGTAGAGATTTAATAGTTACTTCACAGCGTGCTGGAGGAGAGTAAAGACAGACTTATTTACGACAAATCGTGTCTCTCAATCTTCTCTTTCACTCTCCTGGTCAAACAATTATTTGCCAGTTTTCCAGACTCGCATCTGCGCGCTCACCGATTTAGTGTTTTCAAACACACACACGACGTTGATACAAACTATATTAAACGAATAGGGGAAATGTTGGGCTTTGGGTATATCCAACACACAGAACTAAATGAGTTTATGTGATTTTATTCACTATAACATCAATCACTAAAAATATCAGATATTACATAAATTATCATATATACACAAATGCAAATAACAAGTTTGGGAGGGGGTGAAGAAGATTGGTATCGACTAAGCCCTTCCCGCTCATTAGACAAAGACAAACCCAGTCCAGAGATAGATAATATCAGGAACACGGGTACGTTAACCTAACAGTAAAGTTAATTACTCTGAAAGAGGTGTTACAAAATTAGGTATAAGTGATAGAAAAAAAAAAACCTGTTCTTCCCAGCTGTTCTTCCCTTTACTAAGCAAATGGAAAGGAGGTGGTTTTAAACAGAGTTAACAAATTATCAACTATCCCGCTTAAAGGAACAATGTAGGGTATACAGAAAAGATATATGTTACCAGGTAAGCAAGTTAACAAAATGGTCACACAAAAGAATTAATTTCCTGTCATTCATACACGCGCTAGCAAAGGCCTTCACTCATCTTGCTCTCACTTACCGATTGTGAAAAAATCTTGCACTCCATAGAATAACACACCAGCAGTTACACCTCAACTAAATGTATGAGTGTTTGTTCAAGTTCTAGCCCCAGATTAGCAGGTATGCGGTCAGCACATAAAAGGATCCCGTAATCGCTGGAAAATGAATCTGTAGTTGTGTCTCTTTTCTTAATAACAGTTTCTATGGGAGGGCACGGTCTCTGATACCGGGGTGAGGATGGTGTGGTCTATTTGACTATGCCGCGGATAATAAAATTCTTTACGCGTGCTGGTACACTTTATCCGTGAGGTATGGTTTAAGTCCAGTGAGAAAACTAGTCACATCACTCAGTTCAGGAAATTATGAAATTATCTCTCTGTGTCAGTAAACTAACAAAGCTCGGGCCCCATGTGTTCTTTCTTCCCGTTACGACTTAAGTTGTTTGATGGTGCGTTAAATTTTCAGAATTTTGTTTGATTTGCAGTTAAGGGTGTGCTTTCTTTGCTATAAGTTAGATAGCGGAATTCCAAACATAGAATCGCCTCAAAGATTAAAAAATTTACACAGTCTCAACAAGTTCTGCGTCAGGGGAACTCTACACACTGTTTATGCTTTGCTTTGCTTAGATTGATTTCTTTATTGCTTTCTTAATGCTGGGATCGCACAGGTTACGATCACTCTGTATGAAAGAAAAAAAGACATGTAATATACCGAAAACAAATAACCTTCTAAAGCGCGATGAATTTCCCGTTAAGCCTATTATATATATGCTCGCGTATTTAATTATGTATTTAATAAACACTGCGCGAGTTCTAGTGGTTAAAAACACACATCTATAAAACTAGGACTTAACTGAATTTATTAATTATAAATTCCTTCGCGACTTTAAAAGTTAATTTAAGCATCTATTATCTTTTGAAATAATATAATAGATAGATCATTATATTTAAAACTGGAACTCTTGAGATGGATTAATTAAATAGATTTAAATTAACACAAAATCCCTTGAAATAGAATGACTAGACCACTGATCACTTTACACAATATATATTTTACCGCTTTGCACAGAATTAGAAATCTACTGCTAATATATATAAAATCCAGGGGAAAATCTATAACAAGATTTCAATAAAGCTAGTGCTTCTGTAAAGGTCTGGCCAGCGAGTGATAACGTGTCTAGTTCTACATGGTCTATTTAGCTAAAATGAAATGTAAGTTGAGTGGGACATGATAAACTTGACAACTTATTTGATCTCACGAACTTTTTGGGGATCTGACCGCCAAATCAAGAGAAGAAGCCGCCCCCTGGTCTTCGTATCCGCTCGCTGCTGCCCGTTTCGCTTTCCCCCGTTCGCTCGGTTCCTCGATTGACACCGAGACGCGAAATTAGCGGCAAGCAACTGCGTCTCGTATCAGGGAAAACTACTGTCTTTGATAGCGCCGATAGTCTCCCCTAAGATCCCTCGGTCGGTCTCTTTGATCTCGTCGCTGTATCCTACATGAGTCCCGGTGGAATGCGTTCTGGCAAACGAAAAGTTACAACAAATGTTCAGGGGTTCTAATGTTATGAAAAGCTAAAGGTCCCTTTAAATCATCCATCATATCAGGGAAAATTCACTAGTCAAACTAGACGTACGTCACAATCGTCCCCACTTTTAGACATGAAACCATTTTTCATGTTTTCATTTTTGACAATGGAGGTGACCTGATTGGTGATTTTAGGATGAGTGGTATCTTCAGTTTGCTCTTCTTCCTCTGTAGACCAGTTTCTACTCAGGAAATCAGCCCCGACATTCTGTCTTCCCGGAATATATTCCACTTTGAAAGAATAGACGCTTAGAAGGAGGGCCCAACGCATGATCCTAGCGTTAAATTCTTTACTGGCACCAAGAAATGCTAACGGAGCGTGGTCTGTTTGCACCGTGAAAGATGTACCATAAAGAAACACATGATGGCGTCTGATACCGTCAATCAGAGCAAGACATTCCCTTTCAACTACGCTGTAGTTCCGTTCCGCTTTATTTAATTTCCGACTGCCATAGGCAACTGGAAATAGCATGTTCAGGTCACTGTCATCGGCTTGAAGCAGTGTTGACCCGATGCCCTGACCTGACGCGTCGACTCTCAGTACAAAAGGTTTCTTGAGGTCAGGCAACCTCAAGATGGGGTATGCAGACAACTGTCCTTTCAAAGTGCTATACGCGTGTTCGCACTTTTGATCCCATATGACCTTATCAGGACAACCTTTCTTTGTGAGGTCAGTCAGAGGTGCCGTCAGTCCGTTGAAGTTCTGGATGTACTTCTGATAGTATGCACATAGCGATATGAAGGAACGTACGTCTTTCTTCGTTCGGGGTCTTTTTGCTGCCACTATTTTCTCCACGTTCTTCTTAATAGGCCAACTGCATCCGTGAGAAATAGTGTGCCCCAGGAAGTCTAACTGTTCAAACCCGATGAGACATTTGCTAGGTCTGGCTGTGAGACCCGTTTTCCCTGTAGTCTCCGAGGAGCATAGCAACCGTAGCAATATGTTCTTCATAGGTTTCCGATGCAATTAAGATGTCATCCATGAAATTATGGATATGGGGACTTTGCAAAGGTTCTAGAAGCTTCCTCATCATCCTGGTGAACACTCCTGGTGCGTTATGCAAACCGAACGGCATCACGTTAAATGTGTAATGTCCTTCACTAGTGCTGAAAGCTAACAAAGGTTTAATTTCCTCCTTGACTGGTATTTGATAATAACCTTTGCTGAGGTCAATCTTGGAGAAGATCTTCGCTTTGCTGAGCTTGGTGAACAACTCAGAAACAGTTTGGAGAGGTTCGGGCTGGAATTCCGTTACAGCGTTTAGCAACCTGTAATCAATGCACAGCCGAACTTCCTTATTGGGCTTCTGCAACAGCACTACGCTCGAGCTGTAAGGAGATGTAGACTCACCGATAATTCCTGCCTGACGCAGCTTGTCTATTTCTCCGCGAAGTGCATCAGCTTTAGCGTACGGGATGGGGTAAACTCTGGTTTGAACAGGGGTCTCGTTTGTTAATTTCATATCAAATTCAATGAGATTTGTTCGACCAGGTACATCCGTTAAGACTGCACTGTACTGTTTTAGTAGAGCCCTAGTTTCTGTTTGTTGTTCTGGTGAGAGATTGTCGCCGAACTTGACATCTTTAAAGGATTCTGTGGTTGCAATGGATACTCCATGCAACCATCATCATCTTCCTCGTCTTCCGTTGCTATGGCGACAGCCAGGAGATGCTCGGAGGATGGCACCGGTCTTTCCAAATATTTTTTTAGCAGATTTATGTGGAAGACCTTCTCCTTTCCTTTGATGGAGATCTTGTAGTTGGTACGTGAGATCTTTTTAAGGACGGTAAACGGTCCTTGCCATCCGATGCGAAGTTTATTGCTTCCGGTTGGAAGTAGCAATAGGACTTTCTCCCCTGGTTGTAGTTCTCTCTCTTTTGCAGCTTTGTTGTATCTTTTAGTAATTTTAGCGCGGGCTTTCTTAAGGTTGGTAGTAGCTAGATCCCATCCTAGCTTTAGCCTTTCCTTAAGCTCAGGTACGTACTTGCTTTGCAGAGACGACTGTCTCGTCAGCCTTCTGGTCTGTCAGGGACCGAAGTAAGGCTTCTAGTGGCCCCTTAATAGGTCTGCCAAATAAAAGTGTAGCTGGCGCAAAACCCGTAGACGCTTGGGGTACCTCTCGGTAAGCGAATAAGGCAGCCGATATATATTGGTCCCAGTCTTCCGGTTTCTCCTGACCCAGCTTACGTAACATCATGGTGAGGGTACCGTTAAAACGTTCCACGAGCCCATTTCCGGCCGGATGGTAGGGACTTGTGTGGATATGTTTGGCCCTCAAGATCTTAAAGATCTCCTCCATTAACAGGCTACGGAATTGGGATCCATTGTCCGTCAAAACTTGTTGAGGGAATCCCAACCGTGTAAAAATTTGCACAAGGACTTCTGCGACATGCTTGGAATTAGTGCATGGTAGTGGTACGGCTTCGGCCCACATAGTGCAAGTGTCAACTAAGGTCAGGATGAACCTGTTCCTTCTTTTGGTCTTTTCCAGAGGACCAATAATGTCGACAGCAACCCGTTCAAATGGAGTCCCTACTATTGGCATTTGCCCCATAGGTACTGGGGGGTGTCAAGTGCTTGGGTGCTACCCGTTGGCACTGGGCGCAGGATTTCACGTACCTGACAATGTCAGAGTTCATTCCTGGCCACCAATAGTGGTTTTTTTATTCGCTGAATAGTGGCGTTTTGTCCCATGTGTCCGCTAAAGGGAAGAGAGTGCCCCATTTCTAAGATCTGGTTTCTGTACTGCGTCGGTACTAGGAGCTGGTTATTCCCCGTGTCCGGGTTGCCCGTTCTACGATACAATACACCATCCTTAGAAAAGATGTCTCCGTTGTGTCTGGGGTCCTTAGCCATGGGCAGTTTTTTAAAGCAGGGCGCCAGAGTAGGGTCCTTTTGTTGCGCCTCCTTCAGTTCATTCGGCAACAAGTTTGGCGCAGGCTCCCTCTCCTTCTTGGCTTGCCCTCTTGTGGTTACCGCTGCCACAATTGGCTCCTTAGGTCTCCCAATGAACACATATCTACATCCCAGGATAACTGGGTAGATCGGATCATCCATTATGGCCGCTTTAATAACTCCTCTGACAAAGTCAGAGTGTATTTCTACCAGTGCGATAGGAAGCGTCCTGGGTGCTTCACTCCTGAAAACTCCACTAAGTTTGACGGTTTCCTCTGTCTCCTGACCGGGTTTGACTAGGTGCCTAGCGACAATACAGTCAAAACTTAATCCAGTGTCAAAAAGACAAGTAGTAGAGGTACCGTTCAAAATTACAGTTCCTCGAGTTGAGGGTCGGTCCCCCTCAGGTTGAGAATCACTGACATTGACTCTACCTTTCGAGGCTGTATGCAAACATCCAATGCGGTTTGCACCGGTTTGTTTGCCCTGATCAGACGTTCCTGGTGTAGGGGTCTTCCCTTTTCCTTGACCTTGGTGGCCGCGCTGCCACGTAGGCTTGTTGGGTTGATCAGCATTTGTGTTGGGGGGGGTATCGGGTTTTGTAGAATTTCGATTTTTCCTGGGGGGGGGGGGGGTTTCTGGGTATTGTTATCTCGTTGGTTATAATGTTGAGAGGAAGTGGAAGAATAGGATGCCTGCTCTAGATTCTGTTTTCGAGATGGCTCATCGGTGGGTTTACGTTTAGTGCTGGGAAGTTCGGCCATTGCATTGCTATAGCGTTCGGCTTTATTGAGTATGTCTTCAAGCCTGACTGCCCCCTGTTCAGCCAAAAATCTACGAGTTTCATTCGACAAAGTGGATTTTATCTGCTCCACGAGAACAAGTTCGAGGAGTCCCTCATATGAAAGAGGTAGGTCAGATAATTCAATGCACTTTGTCAGATAACCCGTGAGACGTGAAGAGAACTGGGGAAATGTTTCCGTGCTCTCTTTTCGGCTGTTTCTGAACAACTGCAGAAACTTTCGGGCAGTCATCTCAAACTGCTGTAGTAAGGCCTTTTTCAACATGTCGTAATCATGTTGATTCGGTCCCAGCTTTGTGTACACGTCATAAGCATTGCCTTTCAGTGACGTTGAAAGTTTGAGCGCCCAGCGGGTACTCTCTAACCCATAAAGATTTGCGAGTCTCTCGAATTTTTCTAGGTAGCTGTCAATTTTTTCGTTAGGGCTAGGAAAAGATTCTAAAGAAAACGACATAGCAGTTAATTGGGCAGATTGAGTACTGGAGAGGTCCATTGATTGAGACTGGGGCGAAGACGGCTCTCCGTTAGTCGAAGTAGAGGCGCCCCGACTCTCTAGAGCCTTAAGCGCCAGTTGATGCTGTCTTTCCTTGTCTCTCTCTCTCTCTCTGCGAGTTTCCATCTCTGCTTCAATTTTCTTCTGTTCCAAAAAGACGTTCTTCCGCTTCTTTCTTATCTGCCCTCTCCTGGGCTTCTCTCCTCTCTGTTCTTTCTTTCTCTTCCTTCCTCTCAGCTTCTGCTCTCTGTTGCTCCGCCTTCCTCTCAGCTTCGGCTCTCTGTTGCTCCACGTCATATATTTCCAATTCCTGGTTAATAAACGCGTTTGCAGCTTCTGCATCTAATCCTGCCTCTTTCGCTTCCAGCCTCAAGATGGACCTCATCTTTATCCTCTCTGCCATTGTTAAAGAATAAGATGAAGTATGCCTAGAGAACTAGTAAGAAGCAACGCGAAAGGGAGGAACTCTGAACCGCTACGAGAAAAAAACACAAGTATAAATTTACCTGTGTTACCTCCTACCTGTACTGTGCAAACTTATCGCTGCTATTATCTGGCAATTAAGGCTCTAAACGCAAGCGACTATGCCACTAAATGGTAAGTTGCACTGGAAACGAATCTACTTTTACTAACAGTCGAGAAAAATTTATATTAAAACGATTTAAAAGAAAAAAAAATTTTCCCTAAATTTTAAATCTCTGACAACAAACTCCGTCCCTAAAGTCAATTATTGAGATGAGACGTTGTTAACTTAATTTTTAAAAATCAGAACAATCCGTCTTTAGCTAAACTCAACTCTTCTTAACTTCAAAAACCTTAGTGACTGTAAAACAATCACGCAATCCCAGCAACTTTTATAAAGAAAGAAATATAATTATCTCCGCCAGAGGATAATAAAATAGCAAATATATTTGTTTATCTGTACTTTCTACTGCTGTGGAGAGAAAACAACCTGTAAATATGCTGTGTGGACAACCCAAATACTTAAGGAACGTTTGTCTAGGGGTGTAATTATTTATTAATTTCCCTAATTCACAAAGACAAATCATTCACACTCTACCTAGTTAGACCCAAACTAAATCAGACTCAAAATATCTTTAACCCGGCTATGCGATTGCCTCAAATGTAGCTCAAGATCCCAGAACCAGCCCACAAATATGTGTGCATCAAATGTATCTCAAAATTATCCCAGACGAGCCGGCCAAATATTGTCGTAAATTTATTTTGAGAGAAAAGAGTCGTAGAAATAGTGGTCTGGTTTAGAGTGGAAAACGATGATGGAAAGCTCAGTGATAGAAAATGTAGAGATTTAATAGTTACTTCACAGCGTGCTGGAGGAGAGTAAAGACAGACTTATTTACGACAAATCGTGTCTCTCAATCTTCTCTTTCACTCTCCTGGTCAAACAATTATTTGCCAGTTTTCCAGACTCGCATCTGCGCGCTCACCGATTTAGTGTTTTCAAACACACACACGACGTTGATACAAACTATATTAAACGAATAGGGGAAATGTTGGGCTTTGGGTATATCCAACACACAGAACTAAATGAGTTTATGTGATTTTATTCACTATAACATCAATCACTAAAAATATCAGATATTACATAAATTATCATAAGTACACAAATGCAAATAACAAGTTTGGGAGGGGGTGAAGAAGATTGGTATCGACTAAGCCCTTCCCGCTCATTAGACAAAGACAAACCCAGTCCAGAGATAGATAATATCAGGAACACGGGTACGTTAACCTAACAGTAAAGTTAATTACTCTGAAAGAGGTGTTACCAAATTAGGTATAAGTAATAGAAAAAAAAACTGTTCTTCCCAGCTGTTCTTCCCTTTACTAAGCAAATGGAAAGGAGGTGGTTTTAAACAGAGTTAACAAATTATCAACTATCCCACTTAAAGGAACAATGTAGGGTATACAGAAAAGATATATGTTACCAGGTAAGCAAGTTAACAAAATGGTCACACAAAAGAATTAATTTCCTGTCATTCATACACGCGCTAGCAAAGGCCTTCACTCATCTTGCTCTCACTTACCGATTGTGAAAAAATCTTGCACTCCATAGAATAACACAACAGCAGTTACACCTCAACTAAATGTATGAGTGTTTGTTCAAGTTCTAGCCCCAGATTAGCGGGTATGCGGTCAGCACATAAAAGGATCCCGTAATCGCTGGAAAATGAATCTGTAGTTGTGTCTCTTTTCTTAATAACAGTTTCTATGGGAGGGCACGGTCTCTGATACCGGGGTGAGGATGGTGTGGTCTATTTGACTATGCCGCGGATAATAAAATTCTTACGCGTGCTGGTACACTTTATCCGTGAGGTATGGTTTAAGTCCAGTGAGAAAACTAGTCACATCACTGTTCAGGAAATTATGAATTATCTCTCTGTGTCAGTAAACTAACAAAGCTCGGGCCAGTGTTCTTCTTCCCCGTTACGACTTAAGTTGTTTGATGGTGCGTTAAATTTGTCTTTGGGTGTGCTTTCTTTGCTATAAGTTAGATAGCGGAATTCCAAACATAGAATCGCCTCAAAGATTAAAAATTTACACAGTCTCAACAAGTTCTGCGTCAGGGGAACTCTACACACTGTTTATGCTTTGCTTTGCTTAGATTGATTTCTTTATTGCTTTCTTAATGCTGGGATCGCACAGGTTACGATCACTCTGTATGAAAGAAAAAAAAAGACATGTAATATACCGAAAACAAATAACCTTCTAAAGCGCGATGAATTTCCCGTTAAGCCTATTATATATATGCTCGCGTATTTAATTATGTATTTAATAAACACTGCGCGAGTTCTAGTGGTTAAAACCCCACATCTATAAAACTAGGACTTAACTGAATTTATTAATTATAAATTCCTTCGCGACTTTAAAAGTTAATTTAAGCATCTATTATCTTTTGAAATAATATAATAGATAGATCATTATATTTAAAACTGGAACTCTTGAGATGGTTTAATTAAATAGATTTAAATTAACACAGCATCCCTTTAAATAGAATGACTGAGCTAGACCACTGATCACTTTACACAATATATATTACCGCTTTGCACAGAAATAGAAATCACAGCAAATATATATAAAATCCAGGGGAAAATCTATAACAAGATTTCAATAAAGCTAGTGCTTCTGTAAAGATCTGGCCAGCGAGTGATAACGTGTCTAGTTCTACATGGTCTATTTAGCTAAAATGGAATGTAAGTTGAGTGGGACATGATAAACTTGACAACTTATTTGATCTCACGAACTTTTGGGGATCTGACCGCCAAATCAAGAGAAGAAGCCGCCCCCTGGTCTTCGTATCCGCTCGCTGCTGCCCGTTTCGCTTTCCCCCGTTCGCTCGGTTCCTCGATTGACACCGAGACGCGAAATTAGCGGCAAGCAACTGCGTCTCGTATCAGGGAAAACTACTGTCTTTGATAGCGCCGATAGTCTCCCCTAAGATCCCTCGGTCTGTCTCTTTGATCTCGTCGCTGTATCCTACATGAGTCCCGGTGGAATGCGTTCTGGCAAACGAAAAGTTACAACAAATGTTCAGGGGTTCTAATGTTATGAAAAGCTAAAGGTCCCTTTAAATCATCCATCATATCAGGGAAAATTCACTAGTCAAACTAGACGTACGTCACATATAAACACCACAGATATTAGGAAACATCATAAATAATGGCAGAGAATGCGAAGCCTGGAGGAACCAACAAAAGACCAACAAATGTAATCTATTATATAGAATAAAGAACACTTTATGAACAGCCTGAAGCTGACTACTGCTTTCTTTGAAAATATTCAAGTAGACGTATGAGAGTGTACGACGAAGTAGAAAATGATGCCCAAGAGAAACTGCCAGTTTCACCATAACAGATAGCACAAGAAGAAGGTATCAAATGCGTAAACTTACTGACAAACAAAAAAACTTTAATCACATCTTATCATGTAGCCCTTTCAACTACGGTAACTTCACAAGATTTCAACGCAGAAGCTACAGGGTCTGGAGCACCAGAGAAAATTAAAACCAACAACTGGGTAATCCTTGCCGTGGATAACCACCAGTTTTCTTGTGCAATGGCCAAAAATCAATCAAACAAAATCATTTAACCGTGACGACAGTCAATTCATCTCGCGACCGCGAGGCGCTTCAGACTTCTAGAGCAAGCATCTTCAGCGGATTCTAGAATCTCATACAAAACATGCAGTCGTTCAGTCGGCAAGAATAAAATATTCGTACAATTTCACTGTTCTTAGTGAACTTCGCACAAGCACAATGTTGCACCGATGGAGATGGCTAGAACACACAGTAGGGGAGCCTGTTGATAGCATCACCATGCAGTCTTTGCTCTAGAATCCTCATGGTAAGAGAGGCAGAGGTAGACGGAAATCAGATAGAGAAGAAATCTTGAGACAGAAACGAAAATTATGAGTAAGACATGGAAAGATATTGAGCTGAGAGCAGACGACAGACAGACTTCGAGTACGTTTATTGAAGGCTTATGCTCCTTGGGATAATAAATGAGCAACACTGCACACATGACACAACCAAATTAAAGTTATGGCCAGCACACTGGGAATATAGAGTCAAACAAAAATCAAGCTGTATAAATGAATGCACTCCATGGAATTTCCCTAGCATCGAAGCTTCGCCATCATAGCCTTTTCCCTGTAAGAGTAAGGCGTCAATACCGGACAAGCGGTCGACACTAGATTTTACAAGGCATGTTCCAGTCATGTCATAAACTGGTGCGAGATGTAGAAAATCTTCTGGTAGTTTCAGATCTTTCGAGACATAACGAGTGAACCTAGAACGCAGGTCGATACCGACTATGTCTGTAGCTTCATCTGCCAGGACTGGAAAAAGTTTAACATAGTTTATAAGCAAAACAAACTTGCTGAAGAGCTGATTGTTGATCTAACTGATGATCTGATTCTGGATTCCGGTACCAAATTGTGCTTATCACGCTTCTAGAGGTGCATTTAGAGTTTTCTCACGTCTCGTGTGATATTTCAGAATGACGTCGAAGTTTAACAGATTTATGTCATCTACTTTGTTGACGGTCGTCCGACTGGCAGAGTGGTTAGAGCACTGGTCTCTCGTGGCACAGGTGCCGGGTTCAAATCACGGTACCGACACGCTCTAGTCTACCCAGCTGTACATAGATACCTGACTCTGCTCTTTGAGATAGGGAAAGAAAAGGCAGCGAGGAAGGGAACTGATCACCCCTACCTCTCGATGGTGAAGTCTCTATCATGTGACTGCCCTACTGCAGTATCTGCTATGGTACGGTACTACCTTACTTTGTTGACTTCAATCTGGCTGTTGGGGGGTCGGGATGGCTAAGAAAATATTGATAGAATGTGTGCTTCCTGTATACACACATTGGAATCCTCGCCGGTGCTATGGAGTTCGTGCACTGTGCTGAGATTCTCCTTGTGTGATCTAAGGGAGGAGATCAGAGCACGTATGGAGTTGTCCGCCTGCAATGAAGAAGATCTTAAAACCAAACAAATTTGGCTGTAATCCTTATTACCCCGTCATGCAATTTCCTAGCATCCGGATTGAATCACCGCTTGAATGATTGGAGTTATTCGTTTTCGATTAGCTCCCTTCTGCTTTGCTATATCCTTAGGCAGCCAATGTTATACACATTACGTTTCGTTCATCATTACGCGGACACACT